>JAJIBD010007422.1:0-103840 GCA_021461705.1 Cryptotis parvus | reverse complement strand
TACTGTGCTCATGGCTGTTTTCAGGGATAACTTCTGGCAGGGCTTGACCATATGTGGTGCTGGGGATCAAACCTGGTCAGCTGCGTGCAAGGCAAGCACCTCACCCACATACTTTCTCTCCAGCCCTCTTGCAAGCCACTCTGGGACCTGGACCCCACCAAGGAGACATGCAGCTTGTGGGCTGCTCTGTGGAGCTCAAAATGAGGCTCCTTTGCCTTTTTATGATAAAAACTTAAAATGAGGGGCTGGAGCGATAGCCCAGCGGTAGGGTTTGCCTTGCACGCGGCCGGCCTGTGCCGGCCTGGGTTTGATCCCTGGCGTCCCATATGGTCCCCCGAGCACCGCCAGGAGTAATTCCTGAGTGCAGAGCCAGGAGAAACCCCTGAGCATTGCCGGGTGTGACCCAAAAAAAGCAAAAAAAAAAAAAAAAAAAAAAAAACAAAAAAACTTAAAATGAAAAACCAAGTCAGTGGTCTCTGAACGTTAAACTGGAGGCCTGCTTTGCACAAGGCTCATGAACAAATCAAGTCAGATGCCGGAAGCCTGCTGAGCATCACTGGGAAATCAGTCACAGGAGTGTGGGAGCTGGCTCTCTGGAGATACTGATGGGAATGGGGGGTGGGGCTCACCGAGAGGATGACGTAGCAGTCCCCCTCATAGAAGTTGCCGTGGGCACTCAGGGGCACCAGTGCCAGCTCCATTTTCTGGAAGGACAAGTGGAATATAAGAACTGAGTACCCCCCCAACCCCCACCTGGCTGGCTCCCTCCCCTTCAGTCATGTGGTTCAGGAGGCCGAGGACGAAGGAAGAGAGAGGTGGCTTGTTGGCTGCGATGTGCAGCCGCAAGCCAGTGTGCAAGCCTTCTGGCATCTGCTGGACTCTGCCTGCCTGGCCCAAGACTCACATCTCTGGGACTGTCCTCGCTCATCCTCCCCTTCGCCTGTGACTTTGTGAGGAGTCTTGGGAACACACGTCAACCCTTTGCTGGAAGCGCGGAACACGGTGGGCTTCCATGCAGGTTCCCGGCCTGCCTCACCCTGTCTAGTTCCTTCCCATCTGGCCACGCCCCGTCCTGTTCTGCCCACCTGATCCTGTCCCTTAGGTTCTGCCCATCCAGAGTATGGTCCAGGCAGAATGTTGGATCCTTGGGAATTTTGGGTGATGGTTCCTGCAGCAGAGTGGGAGTCCTTGCCACTGTCTCACACACACACACACACACACACACACACACGCACACACACGTCTTTTATCTTCCTTTTCCTATTGTGGGGTCCATCAGTGAGGTGCTGGGGGCAGGCCTGCGGGGTGGCTCCAACACAGGGCGCGGCCCCTTGGAGGTGCAGACCGGGCCCAGAATGTTCACATCACAGTTGGGGGGCACAGGAATTTCTGTGAGTTGGAACTTGCAAAAGTGTCAAACAATCAAGAGGGAGGGAGAGGTGGGGGTGGGGGCGGGAAGCAGGGACCATCCAGGCCTCGCGTCCGTGTCCCCCCAGCACTGCACAGGAGAGGGCCCTGATTCCTCACCCAGGGCCTGCAGGGCCTGCTCCCTTATTTCTGCTGCTCGTGGGCCACTACTCTGGGGTGAGGCATGGCTATGCAGGGCCCAACTGAGAGGCAGTTATTGAGCCCGTGTCTCTGACAGGGCTGTCCCTAGAACCTGGAAGCTGGCCGTGCAATGGTCACAGGTCGTGTCCTTCGCTTCCACGCGGCCCGCCTCCAGGTCCCGACGCAGTTCCTCCTTGAGGTAGTTGGCTCAGAGATCCATTGCAGCAGCCCATGGAGGCAGCCCAGCGGGGACTGCGCCCAAGTTCAGACCTCCCCGCGTCACTTCCGCCTTACTGCGCCCAAGTTCAGACCTCCCGCGTCACTTCCGCCTTACTGCGCCAAGTTCAGACCTCCCCGCGTCACTTCCGCCTTTACTGAACTGCATGTCTGGCTTTGCCCAGGAGGCTGGGGACTGACCTGGAATGTGGGTTCCATCAACAAATTCCAAGGGGCAAACTGCAGTCATACTTGTGGGTACACTATGGAATATGTGTGATAAACGTAAAAATATTGACTGGCCTACTATTATTGTACCTTATTAGAATCTTTTAGTTTTTTTTTGTCTTTATTTCGGGGGTAGGAGGACGAACACCCGTCTGACTCTTGGCTCTGTGCTTTAGGGATCACTCCTGGAGGGGCTTGGGGGCCATATTTGGTGTTGGGGATCAAACCCAGGTGGGTCACATGCAAAGTAAGAACTGTACACCTGTACCCTCTCTACTATTTCTCCAACCCAGTGCCTCTTCAGTTATTTATTTATCATTTATTTATTTATTTTTAAGTTTTTGGTGATAGGCACACCTGGTGATACTCACGGCTTACTCCTGGCTCTACACTCAGGAAAGACTACAGGAGGTGCTTGTGAGTCCATTATTGGCTGCAGAGGATCAAACGTGGGTTGGCCACATGCAAGGCAAGAGCCCTACCCGCTGTACTCTCTCTGGTCCTAAGTGTCTCTTAGTGTTTAAGTATACAGAGAGCCTTGGAAAACGGAAGAAGGGACTGGGATGTGGCTTTGTAGCAGAGTCCTTACCTTGTATGTGTGAGGCCCCATTGAGTCATCACAGCAGAGACACAGTGGAAGTGACCTGGGCTAGGCTGCCAGGGAGCACAGTGGAGTAAGTGAAGTCACTGTGGGCTTTATTTTTTTTAATTTAATTTAATTTTGGGTCACACCTGGCCATGTTCAGGGTTTACTCCTGGCTCTGCACTCAGGAATTATTCCTGGCGGAGCTCGGGGACTATATGGGATGCCGGGGATCGAACCCGGGCTGCCGTGTTCAAGGCAAATGCCCTCTACCTGCTGTACTTATCACTCTGGCTTCTCACTGTGGGTTTTAGGCAGCAGCCTCTTCTCGGCTCAGAGCAGCGAGTGGGAGAGAAGGGATAGAGGGAGTCCTCACTCCTACAGGGTGGAATTGCCTGGGTCAGGTTGTTGGAGCTTGAGGTCAGACGGGCGGAAGAAGGAGCAGAGCTGTGATCTACGCAGAAACTGCCTCGCCCCTCAGAGTCCTCCCTACACCCCTGTTCAGGCGCTGCTGTGGCCCCTGGATAACAGGCTTCATGCTGCTAACAGAAGTGGCAGGAATCTCCGGTGGGGTCCAGCCGCACCCACACTGCAGGGCATTTACTACTGGCAGTGAAGACTGAGCAGATGGCTGGATCAAGGCCTGCTCTTGCTTGGAGCCCTGCTTTCCAGCACTTTCTTCCACCTGCCACCATCTGCTGTGAGCACCCAGGAAGGCAAAGGTGGGAAAACAAGCTCTTTGATGTGTTCCTCTGTCCCCCAAGCACAGCAGGAGACCGGGAGGCTAGGCCGCACCCCCACACCTAGCGCTCACCTCTATTCTCCAGGTGATGATCCCAGGCTCATTGCCCACAGCACTGAAGGCGCTGCTCAGAGACATGGCGTTAGGCTTCCTGGACCTGCAATGCCAGAGCAGGTGGGGAGATGGTGCCTCACAGGGAGGGTGAGCGCTTCCATCCAGCCTCCCACACATCCCGCCCAGCCCCGTCTCTCTGACCCTGTCTCAGTCTTGGGAAGAGGTGATGCGCATTAAGCTCCCGTGCTGTCTCACTTAGCTCCCTCGCTTCATTCTCATAAACTAAGTAAAAGCTCTTTATCTCCACACCCGCATCCCGCAACCACTGCCGTGTGTAAGTCACGGCCCAGTTGCCTATCTTGGAGTTTCTAGAGTGTGTGGTCGCATTTGCAGCTGTGTGACCTCCAAATTCTACAATACAGCTCAGTAGGAACACACCAAATTAGACGGGAAAGTGATGTCAGAGAAGGCTCAACTAGCAACAGTTTACTAAACCCTAGACAAGGACTTAGTGGTGATATAACAATTTTCACAAATTTTCTTTTACTGATATATATCTATACCTATATATCATCTATATCTATATCTATATTTCTCTATATATTCCATTCCTGCACGCAGAGCCTGGCAAGCTACCCATGTAGTATTTGATATGCCAAAACCCAGTAACAGTTATAGACCTCATTCCCATGACTCTTTATGTTCCTGGAGCAAGCAGGTGCCCTTGGGCTACACTAGCATGTGACAGGACATATGGAGATGTTACTGGTGCCCTCTTGAGCTAATCAATGAACAACGGGAAGACAACTGATACAAGTGATATATTCCATTAGCCATTTAGCTGTAACAAACAATATAAAATTATTTTGTGCCTGCTAAGAGAGAAGGCTTTGGGGGTAGATGGAAAATGGGACTATGGTGGAGGGAAGGTCACACTGGTGGTGAGATTGGGGTTGGAATATTGAGTGTCTGTAACAACTGTATTATGAACAACTTTGTAAACCAGTGTTTTAAAAAAAAGGAAAAATGAATAAAAAAAATAAAGCTCTTCACCTGACCTGTAGAAAAGCAGGTTTGGAGATGATCATTTGCTCCAAACACATTAGAGCAAACTCTGCATCTCACCCTAACCATAAACCCTGTGTTGTCATTTCACGGTTCTTTACCCATCTTCAAATGGACACACATGGAACGAAACTTATGTCAGAAAAAGTATTTTCAGGGGCCGGAGTGATAGCACAGTGGGTAGGGTACTTGCCTTGCAGGTGGCCGACCGGGTATGATCCCCGGCATCCCATATGGTCCCCAGCACTGCCAGGAGCAATTCCTGAGTGCAGAGCTAGGAGTAACCCCTGAACATCATTGTGACCCCCAAAGGAAAAAAAAACAAAAAAGTATTTTCAAGGGGCTGGAGCTATAATAGAGCAGATAAGATGCTTTCCTTGCATGTGGCCAACCTGGGTTCTTTTATTTATATTTTCTTTTCTATTCTGGGTCACACCTGGCCATACTCAGGGCTTACTCCTGGCTCTGCACTCAGGAATTAGTCCTGGCGGTGCTCTGGGACCATATGGGATGCCGGGATTAAACCCAGTCAGCCGTGTCCAAGGCCCTACCCGCTGTACTATCGCTCCGGCTCCCAACCTGGGATCTATCCCTGGCATCCTATACGGTTCCCGAGCACTGCCAGTAGTGATTCCTGGGCATCACCAGGGTGGCTCCCCACGCCTTGTCCCACCCCCAGAGAACCACACTCCCCACCGGGCGGCCTTCTTACTCTCTTCAGCTTCTCCGGACATTGCCCAATTTCCACTCCACCGCGGGTCTCTGGCTTTCACTTTGGGCTTTTACATTCCACATACTTAAAGATCAAAAGTTTTTCCTGATTTTGTCATAGGACTAACGTAGTCCCTGTACCCACAGAGGAAAGGGAATGTAAAATGGCAGGGCTGGGCATGGACAGGGTCCAGGGTGGTGAAAGGTGGGTGTGGCCGGCTCCGCCTGGGGCTTTCTGCCCTCTTCCCCAGCTGCCAAGGGCCCCAGGTGTTGGGCTGCGCACAGGCAGGGTGCGGAGAAAAGGGCAAGGGGAGGTCGGGTGGATCTCACGCTGTGAGCGTGTCTGTGGTTGCCAGGCACCTCCACATGCCCTTAGTCTCCTGGGGATGTCATGCAAGTAAAATGCCCGCCTGGTTCTAGTTCTTGAGGAACTTGCAACCGGATGATCACATACAACTGATGAACGTCCGAAAGAGGTAAAGGATGGATAGGTTGACAGTATTACAAAGCCACCAGGAGGTCTGGATGATAGTACAGTGGGTAGGGCACTTACTTGCCTTGTGCACAGCCGACCCAGGTTTGATCCCTGAGCGCAGAGCCAGGAGTAAGCCCTGAGCACTGCTGGTGTGCCCCCCCCAAAAAAAGGAAACCCACAAAACCATCAGGAGGGGACTGACTGGAGTTTCGCTATTTGGAGGCAAGGTATCATGCACGCTAAGGGGATTGTTTGCCCTTTCTTGGTGGATGAAGCCAGGCTGGGAGAGTATGTGCCATTGTCTAGTATGGACTTGGGTAAAATGACAAAAACAAAACCCTTTTGTTTACTTTGAGGGCAGGCCAAAGCAGAACACTGGCACAGGGCGGCTGCTCTGACCATTTGAAGATTGGTGCCTCCCACCTTGTGCTACCCAGAACCACCAGGAAATATTTGTTCAGATTTTTTTCTAGACCCCAGATTTGTCATTAAAGGTAAAAGCACTTACCCAACTATTGGAAGGGGATAAGGCTAATCACTTCGTTGGTGACCGAACACTGTCCACCTGCTAAGAGTCAGGCCCCTGGAACTGAGGTGGCTAGAGCCTCACAGGCTCACAGCAATCCCATTTCCCAGCAAGGATGTAGTGAATGGACAGAGTTCACCAGGTCAGAGTCCGCCCAAAAGCAGAATGGACCCCCACCTCCGCATTTGGAACCCCCACAAAATGCCATTCCACGACAATCAAGTCCCCCAAGGCTTGCTTGCTCTCCGTCAATGTTCTCCAACTCCTAAACTTCCTCCAGTTCTCTGAATAACTAGACATCCCTAGAGTAGGGTGGTTTTGAAATTCTAGGTAAAAATGCAGTGCCCATAATCCTTCTGGAGCTATCCACAAGAAATGGATGCTAAGCAGGAACTGCCTGCCTGAGCCTACACCATTTTTTAAAAAGTAGCTGGGTTTTCTTTAGCTCCCCAGCTTTGAAAAGGCCCGACTCACGGTCTGTAAAAACACCTTCATTTTCTCAGCACCAAGTTTCACAAATTTCAGGTTCAACCCTTTAAAAAAAATACACCCGAGAAGAAAAAAAGCCCAGGAAATTTCCATCTCCTTTCCCTTTCGGTTCTACCTTGCTCAGGACCACCTTCCGAGTGCATTCAGAAGCCAAGCAGACCTTACCTTGCCTCTTCCCACTGGATCTGGTTTCCAGGGCAGGAAGCAACAGTGGCATAGAAGAGCTGTCCCCAAGTAGACGCTCCAGGTCCTTCTGCCTTAGTTTAGCGATGGCTGGCACAGTCGCTGTTATATTTGCATCTTAACTGCATTTTCCTAGTCCTGGCCAATCACAGCCAACCTAGCCCTGGGCTTGACTTATTCAAACCAGAGGGAAAGCTTTATCTGTTCCTATTCAAAACAGCAAAAAGAAGAGTGGACTTCTAAAGGCTTTTCTTTTTAAAACCCTTCTCCACACCCTATCTAATTGATTTTTTTAAAGTGCACAGCTCATTAATAATGCAGGACGGAGGGTGGGAGGATATGAAAATCGCCATATTGAAGATATGGATGCATTATGCTGACAGGAGGCGAGGGCTGGGGCCACTCACTGAGCCAGCAGCTGGGCTGTCCAGGCACGTGTTCCGAGAAGCTTCTGGCTGTTTCTCAGAGGCACAGACCAGCAGAGGCTTGTAGTGTTTATTAGACCATCCTGGTTTTGCTCCTTAGATTTTTTCCTGAGGGGGCAACACCCTCCATCTATCTGCATACCTACTATGTGCCAATAATCAGGCTGCAGTTTCAGACCACCTAGTCTGGGAGAATCAGGAAGGGACTGAGGAGCATGGAGACCGGTCACGAGGGGCTTCCTCCCTAGCAGGAAGACATCGAGCATTGAGCAGATGCTTAGTAAGCACCAGGCCAGCAACGGGAGTTGGTTCCAAATGGGGGCCTGGGAGGAGCTAACAAAGCCTGACTCCCTGACCTTGAGGGGCTAGCCTTGGGGCCTGGCACGGATCAGAGGAACAGCAGGACAGCAGAGACCGCCCAATGCAGGACAGGGTTTTAAGACCGCTTTTATTAATTGTAAGTAATACAAATATTCCAAAATATAAACAGACACTTGGTAGCGTCCTACATTTCAAGTTTTTGAACAAATTTATTCAAACCATCAATCTGTGAGGGGTTTCTGGGATCCCACCGTGGCAGTGGGAAGCAGACCCCCTGCCCTCCAAATGGCATCTCGAAGGGGGCGAGGAGCAGGACCCGGTGTGTCAATCCTGGGGTGACATAGGCAAAGAACTCAAGGGGTCCCAGAAGAGGGTCTACAGTGTTACAGAAATGGGGAGAGCTGGGAGGGGCTGGTCAGATGCTGCCTACCCCCTGCAAGCGTTGGCTGGCATTAGAGAGAAAATTAAAAGCCCAGTTTATAAAGAACAAAGGGAATTGGGGAGAAAATAGTGGGAAGTGACCAACTTGAAGACTTAAGGGAAAAAAACAAGCCTCGTGTCCTCAGACACTGCTCTTGTCAGGACGACCCTGTGCCAACACTGCTGGAGGCCTCAGGAATAGGGAGAGGCAGAGCTGAAGGGGAATCTTTCCCAGGGAATGGCGACCCTGATGCTTCTCATGCTTTGAGCACAAAGAAGCTTCTGGGCCGTTTAGGAGGTGTGGTTAAACACTTACAAAATGGTCAAAATCTTTGGGAGGCAAGAGGGAAGGAGACAGAAGGTCCCCAGTGAGTGGAAGGCAAATTTACTTCCTATCCTAAGGGACCCAGGGGCCTCCGGAGTGTCGCTTCTACAATGTGCAGACTGGACACTCCCAGTGGACCCTTTCCACACTGGTCCTGTGTCCAAATCTCCCCTATGAGAGGGACACGAACATCAGGCTTTTGATTAGAAGCCCAATCAGAGAGACACACTGTGTCCCTGAAGAGGCACCTTAAAGAACTGAACCTGGCAGGCGGGCAGATTCCTGGCATGGCTTGAGATGGTGCTGGCCAAGCACAGTGGCCTACTGTTCCTGGAGACCAGCCTCCAGGGAAAGGGCTGAAGCCCTAGAACAAGTCCCGGGATGACCTGGCTCCCCCGACCTTGCCCTCCTCCACAGTCGAGTCTGGCCTGATTCCTCAGGAGCAAGTTGGGCAACCGCCACCTGCCACAGGCACACACGAAACCGAACCTGGACAGCGAAGGCCAGCTGCGCCGCTGGCTGGGCATGGCGGAACTGGACCTGGTTCAGGTGGATTTGACCGAGTTCTCGGGGAAAGGCGGGTGTTTTGGGAAATGAAGTGCAGGCGGCAGGGCGTGGATGGCAGTGAGGCTCACAGGGGCTGCATGCGTGGAGCGGCAGGGACGCTCCCACGGGGGTAGCCGGGTGCTGGGCAGGAGCCCCAGAGAACCTACAGGACAGGGGCGGCACTGGTTCTTCCACCCGAAAAAGAGATCCAAAAAGTGGAGGCAGAAAGGGTTCAGAGGCTGTGGGGCACAGAGGGTTTTTGAGGGCTGGGCCAGCTTAGTCTTATTGCTTGTCAGAGAAACTTGGCGGGCTGGAGGGCAGACCTGGCCTTTGGGACGGTTCCGAGAGGTTCCTCCCCTCAGGCCAGAGCCAGGCCTGGATAGAAGGCGCCTTGGCCTGGGCATGGGGAAGAGCCACCTTCCTTCAGGAAACAGTGCTCTGGGCTCGCAGCTGGCCATCTTCCCCTCAGCACCCGACTCCAGGAAAGGATGCCTGGGTCTTTGCGGGTTCTGTTCCACTTGGCAACATCACAAGGGAAAAATAAGGCCTCACAACCTTGGGGGCGGGAGTTGCTGGGGAGTGGCCACCCAGAAGGCCATCCCCCCAGACTGACCACTGCCCTACCCACATTCCCTCAAACTGCTGAGTTAATGAGCAGTTTGAGCTCTCCCAAATGGGAGGGAGCTGAGCAAGACACTGGGGCCAAGTCCTGAGCAGGTGGCGCCCTTGCACCTGTGGCAATGTACCTGCCTCTGAGAGGAATGGGAGGGGTGAGAGGAGAGAACCCCACCCCCACCCCACCCCGGGAGGTCATGATTAAGGCAGTGAAGCTGAGGTGGGGCTCCCTTTGGGGAGGGGCCCTTTGTGCTCCCAACTGTAGCAGCACCCCGTCTGGGGCGGTACCAGGGACCGAACAGGAGCTCGAACATGCCAGATGAGCACGTACTGCTGAGCCCAGCACTCTCTCTTTTGTTTGTCTTGGGGAAATGTCCATTATGGTTTTGTTTTTAAGCACTCACTTAACTCTGAAAGCAAGAGATATGGACAATTCAGGTGAAATCACCCATACCTGCAAGCGGGGGCAGGAAGCCTGTGCTCAAGGTTGGCAAAATGAATGGTGCCAACATCAGCTCCGCCCAGAAAAAGCAGAAGGGCCCGCAGGGGGCAAGCCAGGAAGGAAGAAGACTGGAGCGGAGAGCGAGCTTGGCAGAAGGCAGGCTCCAGAGGGAGAGAACAGGAGGCAGCCCTGTCCAAGAGCAGGAGGGCGGGCGTGGCGCCCCAGGGCGGGCCCAGCACCAGCAGAGAATCCCTGAAGAGCAGACTGGGGCCGTGTCCGCAGGCTCCGGGAAGCTCTTCCTTCCTGCACGCCGGTGCTTCCCCCATTTGCCTCAGGCCCAGCCTGCAGCTTTGTCAAACAAAACAGGCCTAACACACCATGTTTAGAAAGAGAATTTTAAGAGTCAAAAGAACGGAAATCAGTGATCTGTCCTCTTCCAGGTCAGGGAGAAGACCTCCTTCCTTCCCCACTTGGTGAAGACTATGGCTAGGTGATGAGGAAGGCAGGCCTTGTACCCAAGTCTTGGGGAGACAGAGCCCAGCACCGGGGCTGGAGGCAGGTGTAACCTTGGGCCACAGGGCTTGGCGAACACTGTTGCAGCCAGTTGTGGAAACAAGTTTTCCTCTTTTTGAAAAATGTTGGCGCAGCAGCTGGCTGAAGAAAGGTTTCGTAAAGTGTGTGCCTGGGGCGCCTGAAGGCAGTCTCTGACCCTCCCTTCTCCTTGGCAGAAGCCTGACAACAATGGGTGAAGGCCAGGGTTTGGCAACAACCCTTCAATACTCTTCATCCCCAGGGAGCACAGTGGCTCTCAGGATAACTGGATAGGAGTCACACCAACCCAGGAAAAAGTGTTGATCTTTCAGCTTCCCTCCCGGATGGAAACATTTCTACCCCAGGGCTATGGTTCAAGGACAGACAAGAACACACAGACACACACCAGCTTGCTCACACCCAGCTTGGGAACCTAACGTGGGAGCTGGCAGCTACCTCTGGGTGTCCTGGGCTGATGCCTGCCCATGCTGCATCTAACCTGCCCTAGAGTTTTGCAGCACTTCTCTTTCCAGGCCTGGCTTGGTGAGACGCTCCGGCTCCTGGTCTGTCTGCCAGGCTGATCCTAAAGGCACGGTGTAGGGAAGTCCCCCTGGGGTAGCCATTGCTCGGGAGCAATGGAGGCTAAGGGGCCCGCAGCTGCCCAAGGGCTGGTGTAGACATCCTCTGCGCCACTCAACTCCTCAAAGACAGGAATCAGGTTCAGCAGTTCAGTGTCTGCCATGTCATCAAACCAGGACTGCACAGGTACCTGAGGCAGGGAAACGGTGTCAACCTCCCGCTCAGTTCTCCCCTTCCATGCCCCAAGGCCCTGGAGGCCAGCCAGTGCGCCCGGCAGTGCCCACAGCTCCCGGCCCACCTTCCCGAGGCAGGTGTGCCCCGACCCTGCAGGGAGCACGCACTGCATTCTCAGGGTGGAAGATGTAGGACGCGGCGAAGTTGTCCAGGATGAGGGTTTTCCCGCAGGTCCCTTCCCAGGCGGCTGAGGTCCTTGACGTAGCATCCCTGGTGGAACACACAGGACTCCCGGAACAGGCGGGCCCGAACACACCACACCTGTCCAGCAGATCCGCCACAGGGTCAGCGCACTGCAGGAAGAGACGGAGGCTGTGGTGTGAATGTAGTCCCGGTTACCCTCGGCATCCCGTGCCCGCACGGAACTGCTGGGCACCCCGCTCCTGGTTCTGTCCTCACTCCTGCCCCGGGGTACCTTGGCCAGGCTGGCAGTGAAGAGAACACATTCAAAAGCTCCCCATCCGTCTCAGGAACTCATCCACATAAGGCCTCTTGAGCACATAAACCTGAGGAGAAGCAGAGCCCTGTTGGTGGCGGCCCACGCGCGGAGCATGGAAACGTCAGCGTGTGAAGGGCAGGAGACAGGGACCACTCTTCCTCTGTGGGCCTGCCCCAGCCCCACTGGGGGCCACCTCCGCTGGAAGCCTTCGGCCAGACAAGGGCACCCGCATCGCTTTCTCATCAGGCTTCTGCTGCCTGGGTGGCCCCAAAGTGGACCCAGCTCAGGAAGGAGACATCCGCCCATCTCCCTGGGGCCAGCTCCTGTTTCCGGCGAACCATCAGCTGCCTCCAGAAACAAGTAATCAAGAATAGGCCTCACCAATGGAAATAGCCTATCCTGGATTACTTGAATCCAGCCACAGCCTCTGTGGGAGCTTCCTGTCCTTGGGTCCGGCAGGACAGGCTGTCCTGGACAGTACCAGGCAGTTTCCGCTACTTCCTAGACACTCCCACAGCTTCTCTCCCGTGCTCCAGCTGACCTCTTCCCCGGAGAACAGACACGCTCTGTGCTGGCCGAACCTAGTGACCAGTAGCATTCTGATGCTGACCCAAGCCCCGCAGCATTTTTGTTTGGGAGCCATGCCCAGAGGTTCTGAGGGGTTACTCCTGGCTCTGCACTCTGGAATTATGCCTGGAGGTGCTTCGGGACCATATGGGGTGCTGGGAGTGAGCCCAGGATCGGCGCGAGCAAGGCAAGGGTCCTACCCACTGTATTAACTTTCCGGCTCCTGCCCCCACCACTTTTTGCTTGTTTCTGTTGGTCACTCCCAGCACTTGTCCACTCCCCAGCCTCTTGCAGCTTGGCCTGGAAGATTCCGTGGCTGCATGTCCTCTACTGTCTGCACTGTCCTGTTCCCTGCTTCCGCTCCTTCTCCTGCTGGCCTGTAGACACTAAGAACCATTTCTTCCTAGCTCCGTGTCATGGAGCTCACTCCTCACAGAGCCTGCCACGCTTTGCCCCTTGAAGGTGGCCTGATGTGACCACCACCTCAAATTCTAGAGTACTACAGTAGGGGTACACGGCTTCAGCTGCCACAGCCTCGGCCCTCCCCCACCCCTTTTTCTTTGCTTTTTGGGTAACACCTGGCAAATGCTCAGGGGACCATTTGGGATGCCTGGGACTGAACCTGGGTCAGCTGCATGGAAGGCAAATGCCCTCCCTGCTGTGCTGTCCCCTCTTATTTGCTGTTCTTCACCCTTCCGCAAGTCCTTCATCTTCTTCCTCAGCTATTCATTAAGTGGGACTTCCCTCACTGCTCCGCCTGACCGCCTCTCCCGCAATCAACCTCCTCCTCCGCCTCCCTCACCGCTCCCTTTTCATTACACACACCTCTTTCTTACCTGTTGATCAGGAGTTCACAATGTGTACCTGTTGCCTTCCCCACGTATATCTGTAGACCCTTAACCAACCTATAAAGTGCCACTGGGAAGAAGCCGGCACTGGTGAGGGGGCTGGCACTGGCCCCCAGACGTGCTCAGGTGGGCACGGTCCCACTGAAGGAAGCAGTAAGAAAGACTAAGAGATACAGGATAGTGATGGTAACCCACAGATGCCTAAAACCCCCATTTTTCTGTAAGAAACGATTTGACCAGGCTATGCAAACCTGTCAGGGCTATCTAGATCCTCGTGTCTCTCTGCTAAGTGCTGTGAGTAAATGTCTATAATGCCATATGATCCCCAATGTGGGTCGAGAGGGCTATAGGGCTGGAGTCGAGTGCTCTGTGACGTATGGGTACCCAACACTTCCTGGGGCAGAACCCAGTGCAGGGCCTGGGGGTAGGGAGGCGTCTACAGAAAGGAGATGCTGGGCGGGGTGGAAAGGGATGAGCCACGCGGAGAGCGGACACGGGCAGGGAGGGAAACTGGGCACTGGAGGGGTGCCAGCACCTTGGGATTGGAGCAAACGCAGTAGCTGCAGTACAAGGGGCCAGTACTCAGCGACTCCGACTCGCGGCTACTAGTGTTGACACTGGCCAGGGGTGAGAAAGGGACCTGCATGCAGAACCCGAGCTGCAAAGAGAGCTGGAGGACCCGGAGCCCTGTGGGAGGACGTGGCTGGCGGAAACTCACCTGGTGAGTGGTTCCCCGATCTCTACAGGCACTATGAAGTCGGCGTTGTTGATAGGCTGGAAGGCAGGAAAGTTACTGAGGTCAGCACGGTGGCAAGGAGACAGTGCATCTGTGTCCCTCTAAAAGCCACCGCACACGGACTGGAGGCAAGGGAGGGGCAGATCTTGACCTTCTATGACGTCCCATCTGCTCATTAGTTCTAAGCTCAGCAGAGCACATAACATCCCCTTCTGCTTTCTCCTACCTGCCACTCTCCACTAAGTGTTTTTTTTTTTTGGGGAAGAGGGGCCCATACCTGGCAGTGCTCAGGGCTTACGCCTGGCTCTGCACTCAGGAATTACTCTAGCAGTGCTCAGGGGACCATATAAGGTGCTGGGGATCCAACCTAAGTCAGCCGCAATCAAGGCTACCCACTGTACTCTCTCTGGCCAAGGTCTCCTCGAGTTAGTAAACGCCCCTACAGGGGCACAGGGGCACGACCTAAGGCCTGCTTGGAACCCTTTTGACTCTGGCATCCCTCTGCTGTGCGCAGGGAGGAGCATGGCCCAGATGCAGTAGGGTGCAGAGACAGACGAACAGGGACCTCCCCCACAGTCCTCTGTGTCTCCAAGTACCCACACCATAGGTGCCAGCGTGGCTGGATTGCTAGAGGACCTGCTCAGTACATGACTTCCGGCTGCCTCACAGCACCTGCAGGGACATTCACAGGACGGTCTCAGGCAGGCAGGAAGGGCTCTAGGCCTTTGAGGTACCTTAAAGGAGCTATGTACAAGGGTTTCATCCAAGTCAATGACCACACAGATCCTTCCTTGGTCTTCCGCAGTCACCTCTGGGAGCAGGCAGGTGCCTGGGATCTAGAACCAGAGTCAGTGAACAAAACAAAGCATCTGGTCAGACACTGAAAACTAAGGAGGTTCTCAGAGAAGGGGCGGGGGTACACTAGAACTCTGGTCGGCGTGGGTGGATGGGGGGGAGGAAGCGGCACATACAGAAGCGTGAAGCCACGCTGGTGAGTTATATACTATTACAAACCAATGAAATTTCTTAAAAAAAAAAAAAAAAAGGAGGCAAAATAATTAACTGAGGCGGGGGAAGAAAAAAAAAAAAAGCAAATAAAACCAGAGTTGAGCTGCTGAGGTCCAGTCCAGGCAGACAAACTATCCCCCTCAGTGGGACTGCTGAGAGAGATGGGCTCACGGGGAGCTTGAGAACCCCCCACTTTCACCAGCCCAGGGACAGCTCCACTTGAAGGCTCAAGCGGAAGAGAAGGGCGGCCTGGAGGATTTGATCTACACCAAATCCAGCCTCGCACTGGGCTGTGACCTGCTCCGACACTAGAGGTGGGCCCTCAGGAAATACCGGGAACAAAGCCTTCCCAGGGCACGAGCCACCAGCCACTGGAGCGGAGGTCCTCGCCCACAGGGTCTTGGGCTTCCGAGCACATACCCTGAGAGTCACACACCTGATAAAGCTGGTACTGGAGACACTGGAGCAGATCCGACTGTGGGAGAAAAGAAGGCGGTCAGCAGCAGGTGAGCGACGCCGACCGAGCCGTGAAGCCGCTGCCTGGAGATGAGGCTGTCCCGGCCAGACCCCCAGGAAGTCCTGACATGACAACTTTACTTCCTCTTCCTCTCTCTTCTGTTTCTTCAGTCTCAGGGGGTACTCCTGGTGGGCCTGGGGACCCCATGGGATGCTGGAGGACTGAACCCAGGTGGGCCATGCTCAAGGGAAGTGCCCAACACACTGTACTATTGCTCTGGCCCCAAAGAGACTTTTCTAGAGAGCTGGGCAAAAAAGGGGGGAAGGCAAGAGTCTCCTCTCCACATCGGGACTCATGAAGGAGAAGCCTATGGCTGTTCTTGACACTAGAGAAAGCTGAGCTGTGAGGAACTCAAGCTCAGACACGGGGCAGAGCAGAGGCAGAATCAAATCCTGACTCCGCCTCATTCTGGTGGGTCAGCCTCTTGCTAGTCCTACAACCAGACTTCTTTTTGAGAATATTTGTTGATCGTATTTTGGGCGACACCTAGTGATGCTTAAGGCTCATTCCCGGCTCTGAACTCAGGAATCACTCCTGGAGGGCTGAGGGATATGCAATGTTGGGGGAGACAACCAGGTGGGCCGCGAGCAAGGCAAGTCCCCTAGCCCTGTACAATCTCTCCAGTCCCAAGAACATTTGTCTTTTAAGACCCGAGGGGAAGTGTGTGGGCAGGGGTGGGGCCGAGCGCTGTGAAATATCACCGACAATCCCTGTGAACCCACTATTGTGAGGACAGGAGAATGCAGAGATATAAGCCTTCCCCTGTCTCCCGCTCATAGTAAAAATGTTGCTGTGGTTATATAAAAATGTACTAGTGTTTGTAATAGAAATGCTGACAATAATAAAAATCTTAGCACTTAATAATACAATGTTGCAGACCCAGGTGTTTTTTTTTTTTTTGCTTTCTGGGTCACACTCGCGACACCCAGTGATGCCCAGGGGTTACTCTGGCTCTGCACTCAGGAATTACTCCTGGCGGTGCTAGGGGGGACCATATGGGATGCCGGGGATCGAACCCGGGCCAGCGCAGGCCGGCCGCGCGCGGCAAACGCCCTACCCGCTGGGCTATCGCCTCCGCCCCATGCAGACCCAGGTTTGATTCCCAGCATCCTAGATGGTCCACCGAGCACCGCCAGGAGTAATTCCTGAGTGCAGAGTCAGAAGTAACCCCTGATCATTGCTCAGGGTGTGACCCAAACCCTCCCAGAAAATGTTGTCACTTGTCTTCCCGTTGTTCATCGATTTGCTCGGCGGGGCGCCAGTTAACGTCTCTATTCATTGGGAATGAGGCCTATTGTGACTGTTTCTGGCATACCGAATATACCATGGGGAGCTTGCCAGGCTCTGCCGTGGCTCTGGGTTCATCCCAGGGGACCCAGTCTTGGAAAATGTTAGTATTTCATTATATTGAAAAAAAAAGTTAATATTTAATTATATTGACTTCCAAGTTGTCCTAAGAGTCCCCCTGTCTCCAAAATATATTAATGTTGTGTTCTGCTTTTTCACTTAATGTTGCAACTTTACCCAATCCCATGTTACTGTAAACACCATCAAAATTGTTTAGTGCCCAAATATGAATGATTTTGTAAATGATGGTACTCCAATAAAATTTGAAACATTAAAAAATTAAGTTTAGTAATACTGTTATATTGGACCATAAATACCCCTACTGGGTATCAAAGTGTTTTTCCCCTCCTCTTCAACGTGCATGTTTTTAGCCTGGCTTTGAAAGAGGAAGGACAGCTGGATCTTGGTGTTCCAGAAAGAAGGATCAATGGCATTGAAAATACAGTTTTGGGGCCGGAGTGATAGCCCAGCGGGTAGGGCGTTTGCTTGCACGCGGCTGGCCCGTGCCTGCCAGGGTTCGATCCCTGGCATCCCATATGGTCTCCCGAGAACCGCCAGGAGTAATTCCTGAGTGCAGAGCCAGGAAAACCCCTGAGCATTGCCGGGTGTGACCCAAAAAGAAGAAAGAAAAAAAAAAAAGAAAAATACAGTTTTTAGGTCAGCCTGCCCCATTCTTTTTTTTTTTTTTTGGGGGAGGGGGTCACACCTGGCAATGCTCAGGGGGTTTTCCTGGCTCTGCACTCAGGAATTACGCCTGGCGGTGCTCGAGGACCATATGGGATGCCGGGATCAAATCCTGGTCAGGTGTGTGCAAGGCAAATCCTACTGCTGTGCTATCACTCTGGCCCCACGGCTGTCCCCACTCTTGAAATGCCAGACTTATCTTCTGACGACTGTGAGCATGAAGGATGCATGTATCTCTCCAAATGCCTACTGTTGACGGAGTTATTCAGAGCCAACATTTTAATTCCTTGGCTTCTAGAAAGTCAAGTAACTTGGGAGGTGGCTTGGCAAAGACACAAGTTCATCACAGAGGTCTAAGTTTGAACCCTGAGATTATGGCCTTTTTGGCTTTGCATTTGGACCATACCCAGTGGTGTACAGGGGTTATTCCTGGCTCTGTGCTTAGGAAACAATCCTGGCAGTGCTCCAGAGCCATCTGTGATGCTGGGGAACAGAATGTGGATCAGCTATGTAAGGCAAGCCCCGACCCACTGCACCGTCTCTCCACCCTGAGATGCCCTCCTTCCTTAACTATGATTCAGGGGCCATATAAACCCATCTGGGTCTCAGGCTCCACTTTCCTGAGTGGAAATCTTGTGAATCTTCTGGAAAGGCAGCTACAGAAATCACACACGACAATTTATACACAATATATCCCACAATTTATGGAATCTGAGAGCTGCATACCCCTAGACACACAGGGGTATCTGACATCTGGGCGGCCCACGACGCAAACGGGACACAACATAAAGAGCATGGACCGTTTCAGGATGGACAGAGGGGCCTCCTTCGAGCCAGAAATCTTGGCCATCTTAAGCAAGGCTACCCTGCCTCTGGCTGTGGTCGCAGGTAGAAGTTTCCCTGTGGCTGCTATCACACAGCCCTGATCCGGCTACCTTAGCAATGGTGTTGGCTTCCTCCTTGTATGCAGAAAGCTCAGTGCAAGAGCTTGACTGGCCAACATGCTGGGCTCGAAACAGCAGAACAGGGCCTTGAAGATGCTACGTCCACGGGGCTTCTTAGGAGCGGGCTTGGAGACCAGGCCTGGAGTGGAGGGAAGGAAAGGCATTAACTACGGCCCCCTTTCCCAGACACTCCCACCCGCCGTCACTCGAGAGGGCTTGGAGACCAGGCCTGGAGTGGAGGGAAGGAAAGGCATTATCTACGGCCCCTTTCCCAGACACTCCCACCCGCCGTCACTCCAGCAGGGCACACTGCACATGCTTGTGAATGGCTAAACACAGCGAACAGGGAAACAGACATTTTTCTTTTAGCATCTTTTGTCTCAAACGGACAGCAGGAATTCCCTGTCTGGTCTGGAAACGCCACAACAGGAAGTTTGTTCTTCCTTCCAGGGCAGCAAGGACAGTTGACGATGGGAACCCGGCTTTGTTACCTGGTGATCTGCAGTTCTGGCCAAAGGTACACTGAGCAAGCCCCTCTAAATTAACTCACAAAATCGAACTTTCCTCCTAAGGTGCCATTCCCATCAGCCTCCCCATTTGCCAGTCAGTGCAGCCATGGTTCTTTCCAAGGTCAGCTTTCCCAGACCCGGCAGCAGCGGCAGAACTAGGTCCCTCCTTCCGCGGACGGCGCTAGGAACGGGGTGATGTGAGGCGGTTCTTCATACTCTGGTCTCCTTCCCGCCCCGGAAACTTTCCTCCATACCAAGCCTCAAAGACTCAAGGCCTGGCTTCAGTTACACTGGTGATATAGGTGAATGCTATAGCTGTATAGCGAAACACAGACAAGACTGGAAACAGGAGATCTAAGCTGCAACCTCTGGAACTTTGTAATGTACCTGTCAAGCTGACAGGTGGAGGGACGGAGGGACACGGGAACACTGGTGGACGGAAGTTGATACTGGCGGTGGGACTGATACTGAAATACGATATGCGTAAAGCTCAACTATCAGCAACTTTGTAAATCACAGCTCTTTAATTGAACAAAGGATTCCAGGCCTAGGAACACCTTGGCTGCCTAGCCTGCAGGGCACTCAGAATCTCTCTGGCTCTAGGCTTCCAGCCCTGCTCCAGACAGCTCCTGAGTGTGCCTTCAGGCTCTGGAATGAGGCTTCCAGCCCTGCTCCAGACGCAGCTCCTGAGTGTGCCTTCAGGCTCTGGAATGAGAGCATTTACTTATCCGGGCGGGGATATGTGTGCACATCCAGCAATGCTCAGGAATTACTTCTGTTGGTGCTCGGGGAGCATACAGAATGCCAGGGATCGAATCCAGGTCTGCCTCGTGCAAAGCCCCGCACCCTACCTGCTGACTATCTCTGGACTCGGAAATAAAGTCATTTTTAATAAGAGGGAGGCTTGTCAAGGCAGATGAAGAAAGCTCAAAGTGATACAAAAGACTATGGTATTATAGTATCGAGCAGAAACAGATTTCCAAATACTTTTTCCAAATACTTTTTTTTTCTTTCAGGGGAACTATCAACTGTGGAGTCAGACTACGATGATACACTGCGGCCAGACGGTGGCGCCAAACAACCATAAGCACAGGAGGAACCAGGAGTCAGAGCCTGGGCTGGAGATCAGCCTGTGGATGAAACCTAACACATTCACTTTAAAGCAAACTTCCCTGCAAGTCTTTGTGGTGGGGAAAATGCAAACGGAACGTGGCACTGTCCCCTGTAAGAAGCGAAAGGGAAGGAAGGCATGTGGAGGGGACCACCCAGGGGCTCACAACAGAGGTGGTCTGAGAGTCATTTAGCATCCCCTTCCCAGGAGACCTCGACACTGTCTCAGAGCAACTTAGCCCGGCCCAACAGGCAAGTGTGAGAGTTAGGGCTGGAGCTGCAGGCCAGAGGGCAGGGCGCCTGCCTGCGTGTTCAATCCCCAGCACTCGAGCCCTGCCAGGAGTGATCCCAGAGTGCAGAGCTAGGAGTAAGTCTGGGCACTGCGTGGGACAGGGAGGAGGAAGAAGCAGAAGCAGAAAAGAAAGAAAGGTGGACGTGTTCCAGCACGTGCAGTCTGGGTCACCCCGGTCAGACCAGAGCTAAGATCTAGGATCTTAGAAGCCCTGTTGAAAACGATTAGGCCTCCCTGCAAAAAGGGCTAACAACCTATTTATCACTCGAGAAAAACCAAGATTTCCAGGAATTGCCAGAAAAAACATTACACTGGGGCTGATTGTGCCCTCACCTTGGCAAGGAGACACACTTGGAGGCCCCGGGCTGAGAAGCCGCTCAGTGTTCCAGAGCATAACCAGCACAGAACGCAGAGGAAAGAACGTGCCTCTCTGACCCACAGTCAGCTCTAAGCCGAGGATCTCAGAAGACGCTGGTGACACTAAGCACCAAGAGCAAATGCGAACTGTTACTTTCTCTTTAGTTTATGGCTTTTTCAAACAGAACCACAATCACAGGCTTAAGTCAGCATGACACCTTGCTCAAGAGAGAGGCCACCTCAACAACGCACTTGGCATCTCAGTGACAAGCTCCCCAAAGCTGAGTGACGCTGAGAGAAGGCCAGCAGAGGTTCACGTGTGCCCACTGTAGGAGGCCCCACAGGCAGAAAGGCGTCAGCCTCAGACAAGGAACTTGCTGTAAAGGCGGTGGAGAGAAATCCGCTGTCCTCTGGTCTGAACTGGAGTCTGCAGGGAAGAATCTGCAAAACCTGGACCTCAACGCCCAAATTCTTGCCTTTGGGAGCAGTGGCTTAGAAGAATCAGAGAGTGCTTGAGACCCAAAACAGTCAGCCAATGCCCCGGACATCCCAGGCATCCCTCACTAACCTGGGTGAACCGCTCCCCCCAACCCCCGCCTCTTATGCTCTATGCCAGCTCTCTACCTGGCCTTTAAAAAACTGGGGCCGGAGCGACAGCACAGCGGGTAGGGCGTTTGCCTTGCATGTGGCTGACCTGGTTTAATCCCCCGGCATCCCATATGGTCCCCGAGCACCACCAGGAGTAACTCCCGAGCGCAGAGCCAGGAGGAACCCCTGAGCACTGCCAGGTGTGACCCTCCCCCAAAAAAAAAAACCTGCCTCTGAGGGCCAGAGATGGGAGCTCGGTGCTGGAGTGCTTACTGGCTCATGTGAGGCCGTTTTCAATCCCTGGCACTGGCAAACAAATGACCCAGCCAAGAGTATTGCTCCTGAGAATTCCCCAGGGTCTCTTTCAGCTTCCCCCTAAGGTGGCTGCTCCCAACAGGGCCTGAAGAGGCCTCGGCCTAGCACCTTCGTCAGCTCCAGCGCCCTGGGCACAGGGGCTCGGTGGCTCTGGCTGACTGAATGGCGCAGCGCAGCTACTCTGGCCGAAACAGGCCGAGAGAGAAGGCGGCTGCCCACCTAATGATGTTCCTTAACACAGATGCAGCCTGGAACTCGGGCCTGCCTCAGGGCGAGCTCCTTCCGCAGCCACCGTCTTCTCAGTCACAGAAAGGAGCTTTCTGTGTTTCACTCGTGCAGCAGTGACGGCTCCCACAGGGCCTAGAGTCACTCAGTTTCAGAGCAACCTGCTAGCGAGGAGCCCAAAGCTGATGAATTTACCAGCTGAAGCCACGGCAGGCCCTGCCCGGAGCTGACAGGGGCCCTGATAAATTCTCAGACTTTCAGACTGGGTGATCTTGTTTTGTTTGTGGTGCTGGGGATCGGACCCAGGGCCTCACATACACAAGCCCAAAGAGCCGAAGCACATGGTTTGCAGAGCATGAGAACGATCTCTTGCATCCCAGTCCCGGAACACCAGGCATGATCCCTCCAAGAGCCCAGAAACAAGAAAAACCCAACTAGAAACTAGATCTTGGGGGCCGGAGCGATAGCCCAGCGGATAGGGCGTTTGCCTTGCATGCGGCCGGCCTGTGCCGGCATCCCATATGGTCCCCCGAGCACCGCCAGGAGTGATTCCTGAGTGCAGAGCCAGGAGTAACCCCTGAGCATCGCCGGGTGTGACCCAAAAAAGCAAATAAACAAATAAATAAATAAATAAATAAACCAGATCTTGACTCCATTTAATCCTCACCACCAACCTGTCTGGGTGACCCGAACAGATGCTGGCAGAGCAGGATTTGAACCCAGATCTCCTGAGCTAGAGTTAGGGCTCTCAGCTGCGACCAGAGGGCTCCCGGCAGCACAGGACCCCTACTCTGCAAAATGAGGGTGGGGGGGTGCGCCTCAAGGTATCTTGTAGAACCTGCGCTGCTCCTCTATAATTGGGGCCAGCGAAGGAAGCATCATAGTGGGCCCCACCCCACTGCTCTGCTTTCTTGGGTGGGCCATGGAAAGTGCAAGGGATAAACAGTCTGAGGCTGCGAGAGTACTCCAGAGGTGCATCACCCGGCCTGCACCTGCCCTGAAGCCTATTTCTCTGGGAGATAAAGAGAGCAGTGGGGGAAAGGTGGGGGGCTAGAGCCAGGAGTTTTGGTTCAAAACGTGTTTTGTTCACTGGGCTTAAGGGGAGAGGGACACACACCAGAGAGGGTCTGAAACTTGTGTCAGAGCCTTCAACGGGCTCTTTCTGCAGACACTCCGCATTGCGTCGCTGAGAGCCGGGTGCAGGCCGCCCGCACCCATGCAACGGGATGGGCCCCAGCAACCCCCTCCCCCAGTGTAAGAACTGCCACAAGAGGATTTACAGGTCAGGTGGGTCCTACGGTAGATCCCTAATAAGGATTCCAGGGGGTCCATGGAGCTCCAAAGCAGCTCGTGCCTCACCGCCTACTGCCTGCACTGTGGACGCCAGCCTCCCTCCCTCCCTCCTCTGCTCTAAACACTGACTGAAGCTGGTGCTCAGAGTCCCATACAGACCTCACGGGGGAGAGCAGGTTTAGGGAGAAAGTGGCTTCAGCAGCTGGAGCAGAGAAGCCGGGCCACTCTCCTGCAGGTCCAGGTGCGAGGGCTGCTTCTGAGGCAGGAGTGCAGAGGCGGGTGGCAGAGGACACGACTTCTGCCTGCCGAGGGCCTCGGGGCTGGCGTCCAGACTCTGCCACCTACTGAGCCCACGGGCCGCAGAGGACACGACTTCTGCCTGCCGAGGGCCTCAGGGGCTGGCGTCCAGACTCTGCCACCTACTGAGCCCACAGCCACTTAAGTCTCAGCATCTTCACCCATAAAACTGTATACTTTATGTATACCATAAAATTCTTACTTATTTTGTGGTATAAACAAGTATGAATTATTACTTAATACTACTTATTAACTGAGCTTTCCGACCCGCCATCCATGGTGGAGCCACCGCCAAGATGCAGATTTTCGTGAAAACCCTTACGGGAAGACTATCACTCTCGAGGTGGAACCCTCGATCACGACAGAAAAATGTCAAGGCCAAGATCCAGGGTAAGGAAGAATTCCTCCCGATCAGCAAAGATTGATCTCTGCCTGACTACAACATCCAAAAGGAGTCTACTCTTCATCTTGTTTTGAGACTTCGGGGTGGTGCAAAGAAAAGGAAGAAGTCTCACACCACTTCCAAGAAGAATAAGCATCAGAGGAAGGTTAAACTGGCTGTCCTGAAATACGACAAGGTGGATGAGCACGGCAAAACCAGCCGCCTTCAGCGGGAACGCCCTTCAGATGAATGTGGCGCTGGAGTTTTTATGGCCAGCCACTTCGACAGACATTATTGTGGCAAATGTTGTCTGACATTGTTTCAACAAGCCAGAAGACAAATGATTACCTGTATGGGTAAATAAAGGGCATGAACTCTTAACATAACTCTTAACACTGTTAAGTTTTGGTTCATTGATTAAAAGACAAAAAAAAAAAAAAAAAACTTTTTTTTTTTTGGATTGTAAAAACAATCCAAACCCATCTGCACCATACAATCTCTATAAGCAAACTAGGGTGCTCATTCGAATGCTTGCTCTAAGGAGAGGCCACTGCGGCAATGCTGAGCCTCACTCCAGAGCCCAGATCAGGAGATGAGGACCCAGCCCCAGCAGGTGGCTGAAGCCCAAGAGCAGGTGAAAGAAAGGCACAGGAATTCTGATCATAGGCAAATTTCAAAAAGTCAAAACAGCCCGGGACTTCTCCCAAGTCCACTATATTCTCTAGCTGGTAAACCCCGACTGGAATCCTACCAATAGGAAAGCGGGCAAGGCTGCTTCCTTGAGACTTCTCCCTGGTGCCCACCACCACTGCCCTCAAGAAGCATGGGGGTAGTATTTGCCTCTGACTCTTAAAACCTGTGCAATGGACCAGAAAAACAGTTCCAAGGGCTTACGTGCACACTTTCCATGAGGAAGCCCTGTGTTTAATCCCTGGCGCCGCGTTCTTCCCAGCACCATCAGGAGTGACCCTCCTCACAGAATCACCCCTCAAGCATCACCAGCTATATGCAAGAACAAGCGCTTGCAGACACACACGTATGTGCGTGTATGCTTGCACAGGCATGCACACCCAGACACACACTCATGTGAGTGTATGCTTGCACAGGCATGCACACCCAGACACACACGTATGTGCGTGTATGCTTGCACAGGCATGCACACCCAGGCACACACGTATGTGCGTGTATGCTTGCACAGGCATGCACACCCAGGCACACACGTATGTGCGGGTATGCTTGCACAGGCATGCACACCCAGGCACACACGCGTATGTGCGTGTATGCTTGCACAGGCATGCACACCCAGGCACACACGTATGTGCGTGTATGCTTGCACAGGCATGCACACCCAGGCACACACGTATGTGCGTGTATGCTTGCACAGGCATGCACACCCAGGCACACACGTATGTGCGTATGCTTGCACAGGCATGCACACCCAGGCACACACGTATGTGCGTGTATGCTTGCACAGGCATGCACACCCAGGCACACACGTATGTGCGTGTATGCTTGCACAGGCATGCACACCCAGGCACACACGTATGTGCGCGTATCCTTGCACAGGCATGCATACCCAGGCACACACACCCAGACATACAGAGGTGTGCCAGGACAACACTATTTTAACCTTCTGAAGGTCAGTTTCAGACAGGACCATTGCCCAAACTCAGCCCCATGTCCCTGCAAAGGACACTCCTCACATGCCCTCCTGGGAGTCCACCAAAGGCCGGCTCTCAGGTTACCAGGCTTCCTGACCGAGTCCATTCAGATAGAAAATGTGTGCTGGTTTCACCCTCCAGGAAGTGCTTCCTTTCCCATCAGCTCGCATCCCCCAGGAGCAAAGGCTCCCGTCTGGCCATCCCTATAAAATGGCCTCTATGGGCGGTTCGCTCCCCTTAGCTAGTGGAGAGTATTTGGAGCATTTCCGGCCCTTCTTGGCCAGCTGCCTGGGCCCAACAGCCAAGACACATCTGATTGGGGCTCCCTGTGGAGGAGTCCTCCCAGGTTCCCAGCAAGGGGCATCTGTGCCTTGGCTAGAAACAGGCCCTGAACTGCCAGGTGGACGGAAGGGCTTTCTGGGCCAGCAGATGAGCCGGCAGAAGAGGACGAGAGATGCCTGAACATCCACAGAGAAAATACTTGGGACAATTGGGTGTGCATCCGGTTAACATAATGTCCAACTGTGATAGTGATTTCCCCGGTGATCAGACAGGCAGGGTCCAGCCATCTCAGCACCAGTCCCCCAAGAGTCAGTTGTAAGAGCTTCACATATGGGCTTTCAAAAGCTACCTTTAGGGATCAGAGAAGTAGTTCAGTAGGTGGAGCACTTGCCGACCAACTGGGCACCCTCAAGTCCTGCTTGTGTGACCCCGAGTGTAGAGTCAGGAGTGAGCCCTGAGCACCGCGGTACGAGCACTGCTGTGTGCACCCTTCTCCTGCCCAAAGTACTCGGACACAGTGTTGGGCTCACACGCCGTGTTCCACACTAGTGTGCATCAGTACCAGGACATTAAGGATAGCATGGGGCTCCTGTGAGTTCCCTTTCTCCCAGGTAGAAGGGCTTCTGTCACGCTCAATGTGACAGTGTATGTTTGTGTGTGTGTATGTGCATGCATGGGGGATGGGGGGTCAGGTGTGTGTGACGGGTCTTATTTACCCATTTTTACCTATTTGCCTCCTGCCTTTTCCTTGCTCCCTTCCCTCAGCAATACTGTCCTTGATCTCAATAAGGGCCTCAACTTTAAGACTGGTCTCGCCTGGAGGACCCAATCTGGGGGTGCTAGGGAAACTGCAAGTGCAAGATGACACTTCTGGGCAAATGCTCCGGGCTGAATCCTCCTCGCTCTTGGGAGTGCTCCCACGGTGCTGGAGGGCAGACCCTGAGACTGAGCACCACTCCACCCAAAGTTCTTCTTTTTATAATATTTTATTATACCATCATGAGATACACGATTACAAAGATGCTCATATTTGGGTCTCCGCCATACAGTGTTCCCGCACCGTCCCTCCACCAGGGCCCCGACACCAATGTCCCCACACTCCCTCCAACCTACCCCCAGTCTGCCCTTGTAGCAGCACCTTTTCTTTCTCTCTTTGTCTCTGTATTTCTCTCTCCCTTCTCTTACATATTGTGGCTTGCCATCTAGATACTTATGGTTTATCATGTAAGTCGCTATGTGTACATTCAATGGTGAGTTTAGTTGACAGTACCATCCCCCATCAGCCACCCCAGCTTCTTACACCTACAATAATCATTCAGTGTATATGTGTGCAAGATCCTGGCAAGGACCTGGGCCTAAGCTTGATTACTATCCAAGTATGCCGCGCGACCGCGCACCAGCGCACCTGTGTGTGGGGTCTGCCTCTGATCTGGTTTTGCTGGATGTCCACCCAAAATTCTAAACCACGATCAGGATAGAAGTCACTGCTGGGCAGAGGAGGCAGCTCAAGGTCACTGTGCACACCAAGAGGCAGGGCTTGCTCTCTGGGACCGCACGGCCCCAAGCACCACTGGGTTGACCCAAACGCCATTCCAAAAAAAGTCCTGTTACTATCTTAACATTTCTGAGATTAGTCTTTGGAAGCTGTAAGTGTAAGCTGTAAGTGGAATTACACATAGCTAAAACCAAGTCCTTCAATGATGTGTTTCAGCATTGACTGAGATTCCTTTTTGAAGTTTTGTTTCTGGCCCACAACCAGTGTGCCAAGGGCCTGCCCCGGCACTCAGAGCCTCTGCTCCTTCATGCAAAGCACGTCCACGGGCTGGGAGCCTCCCCTGCACAGGGGGTCGGCCTGGCGGTGCTGGATGTGGGGATCACTCCAGAGACGTCCGCACTCCCATCTGGTGATGTGGCGCTGCTCAGAAAGAGGAGTGCGGCGGCGGGGCCATCAATGCCAGACACGAGGCAGTGCGGGCATTCTTCCTTCCTATCAATACTCTAACAAAATGGCACCAGCTGGACTTGCTCAATTTTATTTTGTAGCTTCTGGGGTAAAATCCGTGACATTCAGGGGTTACTCCTGGCTCTGCACTCAAGAATTACTCCTGAGGTGCTCAAAGACCTTGTGGGAGGCTGGTGATGGAACCTTGCATAGGCATGCAAGCCAAACGCCCTCCCTGCTGAGCTATCATCCGGCCCCTGGACTGCCCATGTTCTACCAGAACAGTCTTAACAGTCATTGCCAAAGTACCTACTGGACAGTTACACTTTTTTGGATTTGTTTTGGGGCCACACCAGGCGGTGCTCAGGGTTACTTCTGGCTTTGCACTCAGGAATTGGTCCTTGGGGACCATATGTCATGCTGGGATCAAGCCCGTGTTGGCCGTGTGCAAAGCAGGTGCTTTACCCACCTACCATTGCTCTGGCCACTGCTCCGACATACTTCAACACATTCTGCGAACACATTCCAAAAGGAGCAACAGGTCCTGGACAGACTAGGGGTGGGGGGCTGTCAGATGTGCCTGGGGCCCAGTCACAAGGCAGCAGGTTCCATGCAAGAAGTGACCTCACTGCCCAGAGTCTAGAGGCCTGGCTCCAAGTGGTGTCCAACAGGGAACAGATGTCAGCACAAGGACTAGGCATCGCAGTTGCCCACCCTGAGGCCCCCCACCAGGCGGTTCGAGGCAGAGGCCCTACCTGGCGCAAGAGTGCAAGGCTGGACTGCCAAGCAGGACAGAGACGCAAAGGCTCCGGACAGCACAGCGACTCTCTCTCATCTCAGGCCAGAAAACCTGACTGTTACACAAGGGGCCACAGACCTGGACTTTTTCTCACTGGGGGCCTCCTGCAGGTGCTATGTGTTTGCCAAGGCCACACTCAGCTGTGCTCACTGCTCCTGCAGCTCTGTGGTGCCAGGGATCAAACTCTGGGCCCTCGCACATCAGCAGGCACTACAGCCTCCCTCTGAGGTTTCTCCCCGACACTGTCTTGGGATAAACTCCAGCTCTGCTACATTCGTAGCAGGTGGTCTTAGGTCTGTGCTTTCATCTGAAAGATGGAGAAACTAACCTTACCTATTTACTTCTTTTTCAGAGGGCGAAGTTTTGAGGCTGTACCAAATGCTGCTCAACGCTGCTCCCGAGATGCACGGGGACTCTGTGTGGTGCCCGAAGTGAAACTTGAATTTCCTTAGTGCCAAGGAAGCTCCCCAGTCCTTGTGCTCTCTTTCTCCAGGCATCTATTGCCATTTTCATAGAACTGTGATGATCATAAGGGTTCGAGGCGATGTCCTGGTCCCAGTTACCCTCAGCGCCAGCTGCTAGTCTCAAACACAAAACCCTTTCACACCTACCAATCTCAAGAGGTTCGAATGTGAAAGGCCTCCCAGGCATGCCATCCCATCTATCACATGGAGGAAATAGTGGTGCCAGCCTGAGAAATGGGGTTGCCCAGGGTTTCAGAAGCACAGTCACACACACACACACACACACACACACACACACACACAGAGCCTCACGATTCCTGAGAGTAATAGGAGTCTACACACACACCCCCCCACACACCCACAGCCTCACGATTCCTGAGGGTAATAGGAGTCTACACACACATACACACACACACACACACACAGAGCCTCACGATTCCTGAGGGTAATAGGAGTCTACATACACACACACACACACACACACACACACAGAGCCTCACGATTCCTGAGGGCAATAGGAGTCTACACACACACACACACACACACACACACACACACACACACACACAGCCTCACGATTCCTGAGGGTAATAGGAGTCCACACACACACACACACACACACAAACACAGAGCCTCACGATTCCTGAGGGTAATAGGAGTCTGCTGTGGAAGGACTGCCAGGGGCTCTATCTGACCTCTAGGGACACTTATCTGCCCCTTCACACCCCTCAGATTCAACTGGGACTAGCCAACGGAGGAGGAATGTGCCTGTGAGTGTTGAGCAGGGAGTCGGCAAAACTGCCCACGCCCCACTCAGCACCTGTACAGTGCGCCCGCCACCGTCCCGCATGAGCTCCTCACATGCAGGTCCTGGGAAAGGTCTGTGCCACTGCTCTTAGCTACTTCACCAAGATCTGGTACTGGTTCAAAAATGCAGTAGAAAGGCCCCAACTACAACTATCTGTTTGTGGATGGTACACAGCACAGGCAGAAAAAAGGTTGAAAGATGCTGGTCTAAGCCACACGGTACCTGTTAAGGGACTATCAGGTGGTTTCGGATCACCTGAGGAACAGTCTGAAATGTGCAATGTGGGTCAGAGGCCATAATAAGGGTTAGAGGCCATGCTGTGTAGGACTAAGGGTTTAGCTACAGAGCGCCACACGCTCCCTTGAGCCCAGAGCACAGAGATAAGAGTATCCCCTGAGCACTAGGTATGACCCTAAAATCAAGACGAAAGAAAACGTGTAACGCACATTGGCCAAGAATGCAGCTCGGCACTGTGAAAGGACCTGCCTTGCATGCGAGGTACTGGGTTCTATCCCTGGCACTGAGCCACGGATGACGGTGGTTACGGCTCAATCCCACAGTCCCAGTTCCGGCTGACTCAGCTGCCCTGGCGTGAGATGCTACCGCACACTTTGTGGAGGGCTTCCCCATTGGTTAAATTGGAATTATCTGCATGAGGATTAAGTGAAATATTAAAGGACCAGGAACAGCGCCCAGCTGGAGGCACGTTACGAATACTGTGACGGTTGCGAAGGAAGTATCCACGCACACAAGAGCCTGACGGCGACCCCTCCAGGGACTCTTCCCCATCAGGCTAGGAGGCGGGAGGGGCCACTGCTGTGCTGTTCTGGCTCTTCTCCAGGACACCTGTCAGAATTACAGGGAGCATTTGGAACACACACGCCCAGCCCACCTGCCCGAGCTGATTCAGAAAAAGACCCAGGCGGGATCCGTATTTTTGGTAAGCGTCGCAGGAGATTCTGATGTGTGTCCCTGGCTGAGAGCCAGCATCTAAAGGTTGCCAGTGGTCCTGGCCTAACCCTTCCGGACCGGAGGGTGAGTTAGCGAGCGCTGGTCCCTTCCCCAGAATACACCTTGCTCTATCTCTACAGGTTTCTGAGGAGCAGTACCCCAGCGCGTGGTTTTCCTGCAAAGGGTCTAAGTCCCTTCCTGTAAGCCCTGCTCCTGTGCAATGAAATCAGACAGGGACCCTGGTCTGTGTCTGCCCGCTAATGTGTCTGCTTGCTAACACTGGGAGCTTGGGGAAACATTAATTTTCTCTGTGCTCAGGGACTGAGCCTGGTCGGCTGTGCGCAAGGCAAGAGCCCTACCGCGGTACCCAAGGTGCAGTCGCTCAAGTTCGCCCAATTCCAAGCCAGTGTCTTGTCTTTGATTTCTATTGGCCCCTTCATAAAACCCGCATGTTAATGAGCTCATCTGTATCCCAACTGGAAACTATTGCGTTTCAGGAGAGGCGCCACACCCAATCCCATGTCTTCAAGACAAATGAGTGAATTCAGGATTTCGCAAGCCTGAGACAGGATGGAGAGCGATGGAATGTTACTATTTGTTTTATTTCTCAATGTTGTGCCCCCAAACCAAAACGTATAAGAACATCTCTTTCCCTTCAAAATCCAGTTTCTATTTTTTTCTCCTTGTTACTAGAATTCCCTGAAAGAACTCTGACTCTCACGAGGTTCATGAACTCTCAAAGCAAACACACAGGGTGGCACAGCTGTCTGAAGTCTTCATCCTCTCCACGCCACTCTAGAAGGGTCAGACTTCAGACCCTTCGCGGGAGGTGTATCACTCACTCACTGGTCTCCACCCCGTCCTCAAATGCCCAGGGCCCACAGTACGGGACACAAACACCAGTGCAGACAGAATCCCAACCTTAGTCATACTGGCACACACAAAAAGTCTTTAAAGCAAGCTCAGAAGTGGATCCTTCCAGAAGCCCCAACATCAGTGTCCCTGCCCTCTGACCTCCGGCCACCTGTCTTTCACAATAAAACATACGTGACACGGCCATGTGCTGTTTGCACTATGTCCTTGGGGGAATGGAGACCGGAACAGTGGCAGAGAATTGTAAACAAAACAAAAAATCAGGGTCAGGGATGTGCTTCGAATGGTGAGATGTGCCTTGCAGAGTAAGAAGGTCCTTGCAGAGTTCAATTCTTCTGAGCCCACCCATCCTCAGCACCACTGGGTGTGGCCCCTACAACAGCCAGAACAGAAGGGGCAAACAGCCGTGGCTTTGTGCTCAGAGCACTCACTGTCCTTGTTCAGGGAGCCCAGCGCAGTGCCAAGGATCCAAAGCAGGGTCATCAGGAAGCAAGGCAAGTGCCAAGACCTCTGCAGGCCACCTGGTAGTAAGTACCACACCTTAGGGAAGTTAGAGTATCGATATTCCTACTTGCCAGTAAGTCAGAACACTATAGTCAAGATGCACGAAAAAGGGGCTGGCAGCTGGTTACACTTGGGCTTTTAGAAACCAACCATGCTGTCGGATCAGTCTTTGAAATAGCCACCAAAACCTTAACTTCCGTCCCTGAGTTGTACAACGCACCACCTATGGGGGCTGGAGCAGCAGCACAGCAGGTAGGGCGTTTGCCTTGCCCCAGCAGACCCGGGTTTGAGTCTCGGCATCCACATGGTCCCCTGAGCACGCTAGGAGTAATTCCTGAGTAAAGAGCCAGGAGTAACCCCTGAGTGTCACCGAGTGACCCAAAAAAGCAAAAAAACCCCCCAAACAAACAAACAAAGCAGCACCTTCTTTTACTAAAACCCAAACTGCCTGAGATAAATAAAACACAAACCCTCAAATAACACAACAGCTAGGAGAAAAAAAACGAGAAAGGGATGCCTATCTGTACACAAATGCGTGTGTATTCACATCTTTCCTATAGCACCTGATGTCGATCCGCACACAGAACAGGCGAGCTGTCCTCCGTGTGCCACTCACGGCCCTTTTCCCCACAGTACTTAAAGTACTTTATAGTACTGTACAAACACCGGAGGGCCCGGTACACCCATTCACCTTGGCTGTAGTATTTACCATTGTAATAATCTAGCCTTAAGGAATCAGGAAAGCTCCAGAGACAGAGGCTGAAAGGGGACTTTGCTAGCAACAGTTTCAAGACCTCTACAACAGCTGGAAAGGGAGGTGACCGGAACTCTGATTTTCCGAGGTCATCACTGCCTTCTTTGGAGGGATTTTAAAAGACAAGTCTTGGGACACCAGGCTTTTACAGTTTGCTGCAGAGTCAGCACGCCCTTGGGGTTCCTTAACAGCACAAACCTATAAAAAGCCACCCCATAGGTCACCTCCCTACCGCAAATTGGGGGGGGGAGACTCTGGACACACAGAAGTCTCAGAAGACAAAAAGAGGCCAAGACGAAGACTGGGCAAGAAGAGAGGAACCAGCGGGGCAGGAGAAGCCAGCTACAGACGCATACCCTGGGTACAGAGACAGCGAGGTCAAAGCGCCAGCAAGTCAGCGTACAAAGCGCGTCAAGCTAAGTCCAGCTCCAAGTCCGATGAAAGGTGCCCGAGTTTTTTCAATAAGGATTAGACAGAATTTCGCCCTTTTGTGGGAGGTTGCCACAACCCTAATACTTGAAGATGACAGCTAATACCTGTTAGGTGAACAAAACCAGTTCCTAATGTGAGAAGACAGGTCTCTTCTCCTAAGAGACTCTTCTGTCAGGAGCTGGAGAGAACAAACAGTGCCCCCACTCCTGAAGGGCCTGAGGATCACTTTGAGTTCCGTAAGAAGCTTCACCCTCTCCTCAGCGCGGCGAGTTTGGGGGTGGGTTCCCTTCATCTTCCCGCCTGACTCCAGTGCCGCAGGACCACTTCCCAACGACGAGACACCAACATATGCCACTGTGAAAACGACCATTCTCCGGCCAAACTGTTATCAGCTTTTCTTTTCTCATTACTGATATTACATAACCCTGCCCTGCGGTATCAGGACCATTGCCCGGTCTGGCATGATGAGCCAATTGGTCCTTGTACCGCCGATGCTTCAGATCTTTGTTCTGCTTACCCTACTGTAATTACTTTTTGAATCCTCAACCACCTAAGCAGCCTTAAAGCTTTCACAACTGAATGCTTTGAGGGGGTGGGAGAGGGAGGCAAAAAGAAAAGAAAAGAAAACCTGCAAGAGCAATGGACTGCTCTTAGAACCACCCAAGCTAGGACAAGTTTCTCTTCTGGAAACCTGCTCATGATAAACCGCCTCACACTGCTTTCCAGGCGGGACCCGCGGAGAGAAGGGGGTGGGCAGGGGGCAAGAACTAAACCAACCATCTGCACTTCATCCTGGTTCTGTGTGTGCGTTGTTTTTAAGTATAAGAGTTGTTTGTTAATGATAAGTAACTCAGAAAACTTGGCTTGGTGGGCTTGGTGCCCAGGCAACCCCCCAAGAAAGTATGCCTTCTCTGGAACGCAATCAAATTACAGAGGGAGGGGAGAAGCCTTTGGCTGCTGGCTAGAGATTTCAGATTCCAACAAGGTTAAGACTGAAGGGCAGGCAAATCAAAAAAAAAAAAAAAAAAAAAAGAGGAAAATCAAAGCTCTAATTCCATGAAAATCTAAGCGGCACCAGCGGGTGAGCAGGGCCACGAAGCCAGCTTTGAAACATTCAGCTCTGCCTCCCAGGTGCCTCCCTCAGCGTCCACCACACCCACGGCCCCCGCGGATCCCACCAGGAAAGTCCCACCTAACTCCGGGCCAGGACAGGGGAAGGAGCCCTGCGGGACACACAGCTCAACACTAGCCCCGCGCAACTTCCACAGCCACTTCTCCCACAGCTCACGAGTCCTTACCCAACAGAAGCCCTCCCGCTCGGGCCCTGGCACAGGTGGCACACTGCCACCTGAGCTACGAGGCAGGGAGAAGGGGCCGGGCCTTGGAGAAAGGCAGCACGAGGCAGGCAAGCCCCGCAGTTCTTGGGAGACAGCCCTGCACCCCACTCCCTGCCATCTCTCCGGAACTGGGTAAAGACCCACACCGCCCAGTTTCTGAGACACCAGGCAAGTAGGAGAGTCCTGGGGCCCCAGGCCCCAGAATACACTATCTGCGGAGTACCGCTGGCAAACGGGATGTGGGTGACACCAGGGCCTGGGCCGGCACCCCACTGGGCTCCAGCAGCGCGGCCCTTCTCGGAGGGGGAGGGGTAACAGGGTTGGGGGGTCCATGGTCCCGGGAAAGGCAGGTTCGTGGTCGGGATCGGGTCCCCTCAGGGTGCGCTCCTCTGCTTCAGGGCCAGGCAACCCCAGTTTGGGGAGTTCTCCAGGAAAATTCGACGCTGGTCTTGACTCCCCGCACAAATTCTGTCCCAAGTTGGAGCAGTATTCAAGGCCCAAAGCACAAGAGGGAGTAAAGGCAGTTTTCGGCCTCCGTGACCGAGCTAAGAGCGTTTCCACCTTTGGGGTAGCGGGGTCCTGCCCTCCGGCACCGAAGAGGCCTGAGTCACGTTGCAGCGAGACCCCCGCACCGCGGGTCCTCGACCCCCTTAGCACAGACACCCGAAACCCCGGCAAGGCGGGGGCGCGAGCAGCTGCCCACGAAGAACTCGCACTTTTCTGTGCGCCGATTCAGAAACACGGCGGGTGTGATGCCATCGGCGCATTATGTAACCAGGGACACGGCGCTCCGGCTAAACAAACGCCACTGTGCGCCGCGGCCGGGAAACGGCGGGGGGCCGGGAGGGTCCGGCCGGCCTCGGAGTCGGGCCAGCTCGCTCCGTGGACGCGGCGGGCCTCAGCCGGACCAGGACCCCGCGTACACCCGCAACCGAGTCCGCACGGCGCGGCCCTTCCCCCACGCGGCCGCCCCCGCCAGCGGTGAACTTGGTCCCCTCGGCCCAAGCGCCCTCGGGTTTCCGGGAGGGGGGGCACCGGGGGCTGCAGCGCCCACCCCCCGCGCGCCTCCCTCAAAGAGCGCGGCCGGTTAAGCGCGGGGCTCCAGCCCCAGTGCGGTCCAGCTCGGGACCCCGTCCCGCACCCCAGCTCTCCGGGCGGCGCGGGGCCGGCCGCGCGCTCCAGTGCGGGAAAGCGGCGACCCCACCCCAACTCCAGGAGGGACGCGGGAGGACTCGCGCCCGGGCGCTGCCCCACAGCGACGGGGCCCGGGGAGGGGTGCAGGACGGGGTGACAGCTGCGCCCGGTGGCGCCCCCTCCCCCTCGAGCGCGCGGAGCCCCACGGGGTCCGAGTGCAGCCCTGGACCCCAAGGTTCGGGCGGAATCGTCCCGCTGCGAGCCCCAGGAAGGCGGAGGCTGGGCCTCGGGGTTCGGGGCCAGGCCAGCCCCCTCCGCGCCCGGGGGCGACGCAAAGTTTCGGGAAGTTGCTGCCCCTACCTTGCTTGGTGAGCACCAGGGCGTCTTCCCTCCGCGCCTGGGTGATGATGGAGCCGTGTTCCATCTAACAATCCCGCGGGCCCGGGCCGGCTGGGCGGGAGGACGGGCGGACGCGCGGGCTGGCGGGCTGGGCTGGGCTGGGGGCCTGGGCGGGGCTCCGAAACACTCGACTCCCACGGCTGTTCACATCCCTGCTCGCGCTCCCCAGGGCCGGGAAGGGAGGCGGCCTGTCGCGAGGGCGGGCGGCCCGGGCAGCGGATCCCCGGGTACCCCCGGCCCCGATCCCCGGCGGCAGCTCCGGGCTCCTCAGTTTGGGTCCAACATGGAGAATCCGGAGCGAAAACAAGAGGAGGAAATGGGACACGGGGCGGTTTCCAGGCTCCCCTCTCCCCCTCCGTACTCCAGATAAACAACCCGCGGCTGCAGCGCCCACCCCCGCGCGCCTCCAGGCTCCGGACCTGGCCTTTCCGCGGCACACCGGCCCCTTGCGCCTTGGGCGGCGTCCTAGGCCGGGGGACCCTTCACCTGCGAGCCGCCCGAGCCACGGAGCCTCCAGAGCTCGGCTATTTCGTTACGGAAAAGCGAATCCCCGAGGGGGTGGGGTGGCGGGCGGGCAGACTTGGCGGGGGAGACTTGAAACCGCTGCGGCACTCCGATTGGCCCGCTCGGGGAAAGGGGCGTGGTCCCTTCTTACTATGCGGTGCGAGGGCCCAACAACATTCCAGTCGCTGTGGCCACGCCCCGGGCCACTCCCCTCGCGGCGCCGGCCCCCCAGCCTCTTCCGGCCACACCCCCTCCCAACTCCTTAAAAGGACACTCCGGACGCTCCCGTTTCTGTCTGGGCTCCGGGATGTTCGCTGCCTGCGTTCCTGCTGCTCGTGTGAGGTGGGTGGGCAGCAGTGATGTCTGGAAAACTCAGGTGGGACCAGAATACGAGGGCTCGGCTGTTTTCTTCTTTGCTTGACCCTGGGACCCACTGTTGCCCATAAATGAGTCCATTCCTTGGATTCCCAAAGGAAGTGTGTTGTCGGTGGGCCTCAGGACCCAGAGTATCAGACCAAGCCGTCAGGGCTCCCCCCTTCCCTCTGCCCCAACTCCAACCCCACAGGCCCAGTCTCGGTGGGATGGACAGCTTTTGAAGGGAAGAGCCCAGTGTGGATGGGCTCCTAGTCTTCGGGCGCAGACCGACGCTGTTGGCTTTGGTTCTTGACTCAAGCCTCCTGTGCAAGGCGAGGAATAAACGTTTGTTCCCAAGAAGTGGTCGGCCAGAGTCAAGCTCGACGTCGGCTCCCTTACAGGGAGTTGCGTGGAGTCAGATGAGAGGGACTGGCCCGGACGAAGAGCTGAGCAAGAGCGGGTGACCTCCCGCCCCATGACTTCTGCGCACCAGAAGTCATCTGGTGACCAATGATTTGCTGCAAATCACCTTGCCAGGGAAGGGACTTCCAGCAGCAAAGGACCTCTTTGCTCCCTGAGGGGGGGGAGCCCCATGTGCGCCAGGTTTCCCGTGGGGCTGGAAGGCAAACAGGTCACCTCTTAATTTGCCAGTACTAGCAAACACCTGCTGCCCGGGGGCCCTCCTCCTCCATGAGGCCGGGCGTAGCGGTGATGCGGCGTGCCCCGTGCCTTCGCCGTGCCTGTTCTGCTCCTACACATACATCCAGAAGACTTTTTTATATAACACCATTTTAATGGAAATGCTGTTTTTCTCAAATGAAAGTAGCTGCTATAGAGATCTGAATGATGCTTATGTAACTTAAAACCAAGTTTGGGTGGATTTAACTCATTTGTAGAAGGGAAAAGGAGGAGGGCTCAAGGGCTCCCATATCAGCCTCCCGTCATTATCAAACAATCGTTAAGAGTGATGGGAGTTTTGAGGTAAATGTTTAGGGGACCCTCTTGGATCTATCCCCAGTCCTCAAGCCAGGGTAGTTGAGTTGCAGTGGGGCAGGGGCAGACAGGAGCCAGCACCTGCCACGCTTAGGTGTGTAGTGCTGAGGGGACATGTCACACCCACTTCCATTTCTTCATCCACACGCTCCCAGGATGGTTTCCAAGTCCTTGCACATAGATGATCTGTATGATTTATTTCTCACTTCTTTGAGGTTGACACAACAAATATGACCATTTCACAGATGCCCATTTTGTAGACCAGAAAGCAGGATGTGGAAAGCTTCATTGACTTATCTAAGATCTCACAGATTAAGAGGAGGCAGATAGGGGACAGAGCTCATCCATAAAACACTTGCCCTTGTATATCTGAGGCCCAGAGTTCAGTCCTCAGCAACACACACGAACGCCATAAACATGAGGTAGGACTGGGAGTTATCTTTTTGGCTTTATGAGTAAATCATAGGAACTGCGGGGGCACGGAGGCGATAGCCCAGTGGGTAGGGCGTTTGCCTTGCATGAGGCTGGCCCGGGTTCGATCCCCGCATCCCATATGGTCTCCCGAACACTGCCAGGAGTAATTCCTGAGTGCAGAGCCAGGAGTAACCCCTGAGCATTGCCAGGTGTGACCCCAAAAAAAAAAAAAAACAGGAACTGCAAGGCAGCTCGGCTGACCATGCTTAGGATGAGGGAGACCCGGGTTCCATTCAAGCACTAATGTCCTAAAGGATAGCTACCTATGCAGGGCTCAAGGTCAATGGAGAGAGAGAGAGAGACTCAAATTCACCATAGTTTTCCCCTTCCTTTTCTGGTGGATTGGGAGCTCTAGGGCCACTCCCACTGGAGATTGGCTTGCTCTGCGGACATGACAGTGTGAGCGCTAGTCTGCTGATGCCGTGCTGCTCTGACGGGCAGCGGCAGGGACCACTGGGGGTAACAGGGAACCCAGCTTAGGGCCTCCAACATGCTAGACATGTGTTCTTCCACTCATACTGTTTCTTGATTTTTTCCCTTCAGCTTTTTGGGTCACATCCAGCGATGATCAGGGGTTACTCCTGGCTCTATGCTCAGGAATTACTCCTGGCAGTGCTTAGGGGACCATATCGGATGACGGGGATCACACCCCATTGGTTGAGTGCAAGGCAAATGCCCTACCCACTGCAATATCACTCCGGCCTCTCACACTGTCTCTCTAACCCCTGGATTTCTTTCTTTTCTTTTTGGTTTTTGGACCACATCCTGTGGTGCTCAGGGCTTACTTCCGGCCCTGTGTTCAGGTATCGCTCCTGGTAGGGCTCGGGACGGTATGGGATGCCACGAATCAGACCCTGATCAGTACAAAACAAGTGCAGCTGCCTTCCCTGCCCATTGTGGACCACACCTGAACACACTCAGTGTTAACTCTTGGCTCTACACACTCAGGAATTACTCCTGGCAGTACTCACGAGACCATATGGGATGCCAGGGATCGAACCCGGTGGGACACAAGGCAAACACTGCTGAACTCTGGCTCTGGCCTCCTTCACCATCCCTTTCTCTTTTTCTTTTTTGGTCTTCTTTAGTTACTTTTGGTTTTGAGCTCTACCTGGCAGTGCTCATGGCTTACTCCTAGCTCAATGCTCAGGAATTACTTCTGGCAGCCTCAGAGACCATATGGGGTGTGGGGAGTCAAATCCAGTGTGTAAGGCAAATCCCCTACCCATTATACTGTGTTTCTCTGATCCCATGCAGCCCTTTCATTGACTCCTGAGCAATGCTCCGGAGGCCCAGGGTGCTGTCACCATGATTGTCTGTCAACCAGCTGGTGGTCAGCGTGAGGGGTCTGGGGGAGCCGTGATGCTAGGGATTCCCAGCTCTTCACAGCAGCTGGTGGTCAGCGTGAGGGGTCTGCGGGAGCCGTGATGCTGGGCTCTGTGATGCTATAGGGATCTCCCAGCTCTTCACAGCAGGCCTCGGAAGCCGCCAGGACTGCACCTAGAAATTCTTAGGCGATCATGTGGTGTTGAAGTTGACCGGATTGGCCACATGAAAGACATGCACCTTAACCCCAGTACTGTCTCCGGTTCATTTATTCCCTTACATACAGCCTAGAAGAAAGACCAAAAGCTAGTAATTATCTTTGATCTGTGTTTTAGGGCTGAGGGCTTGGGCCACACCCAGCACTGCTCAGGGTCACTCCTGGTGGTGCTAGGGATCAATCTGGGGTCAGCTACATGCTGGGCAAACACTTTAACCTCATTACTATCTATCTCTCTGATCCCATTACTACCTGCTTGCTGAAAATGCATCACCACCTCTGGGAAGCCTTCCCAGATACTCATTCTCATGTCAGTGCCTTATCTAGTCTCTAACAGCATGTCTTCAACAGCTAGCTTGTCTGGGGCTTCCCAGACTGATGATGGATTGACTCTGAGTTCCATATTCATCATTGGATCTCTTGCCATACCATCGTACCTAACACAGCAGGTACCATTTGCTGTATGAATACTGCCTTAACCAGTGCCTTAACCAGTAACTTAAAAGTGCCTTGGGGCTGGAGCGATAGCCAGCGGGTAGGGCGTTTGCCTTGCCCGGCCGGCCTATGCCGGCCTGGGTTCGATCCCGGCATCCCATATGGTCCCCCGAGCATCACCAGGAGTAATTCCTGAATGCAGAGCCAGAGTAACCCCTGAGCATCGCTGGGTGTGACCCAAAAAGCAAAATAAAATAAAATAAAATAAAAAATAAAAGTGCCTTAACCAGTACTTTTTCATCGGGGAATTAGTAGCCAATAGGAAGAAACACATTGGATGTGGTAGAGATAGTACCCCAAGTAGGGTGCTTGCGTTGCGTGGTGAAGCCGTCCCGCACAATATATGGAACCCTGAGCACCACCAGGAGTGATCCCTGAGCTCTGCTGAATGTCCCCACCCCCAAAAAACACATTTTGGTTTTATGTTGTGAAATAACTGATAAAAGTATCGGAACTATACTTATTTTTGATACGTGCAGACACTGTTTCTGTTGAGTTTATTACGTTTCTTTTTTTAATGTTTAGATATTAATCAAGACCCTCTAAATTGGCTTCACAGCCCAACATGAGGTCGGGAAGCTGCTTCCAACTCCTGTATGTTCTAAAGCGTCTTCCATGCTAAGGGGCCCTTTAAGACAGTCTTCTTGCTCTGAGGTCATATGTATGAAAATAGTCAGAAACCCTTCCAAGACTGAGATCAGAGGCACAAGGGTGCAGACAGAACCCAGGGCAGAGGAACGATCTCAAGAAACTTGTGGAAAACCTCTGTGTCTTTAGAGACAGCAAAGGCAATGACAGCTTAAAAGGAGTTTAAAAGCTCCCAGCAGAAGCAGGTCCTGGACTTTTGCGCCAGGAGCTTCTCGCTGCTCTGCCCCCAGGTTGCAGGTTGCTATCCCTAGAACCCTGACGTCATGACTGGCCTCTTCCCTACAAAGAAGAAAGGCAAGAGGGAGGGAGGATGGTTGACCATCATCTGAATCGGTCTCATAAATAACTTCCTGCCTCCAGGCCTTGTGCCACTTGCTGGCTGAATGACAGTGACGATTGTTTAGGTCCGAGGACAGTAGCTAAATATCCACGCCTCAACTCCTCCCAGAGAAAGCTCAGGGGTCTCTCTGCTTACCTCCAAGTTCCATCCCTTCCCCTTCGGAAGATTGATCGAGCCAATGTGGAAATAGCAGCCCCGTCCTATCGTGCCCCCAGTATCAAAACAGTGACCTAGTAAGGTCACTTACTAGTGATCACTACCTAGTGGTCACTTCCTAGTGGTCACTTCCTAGTGGTCACTTACTAGTGATCACTACCTAGTGGTCACTACCTAGTGGTCACTTACTAGTGGTCACTTCCTGAGTGGTCACTTACTAGTGATCACTTCCTAGTGGTCACTTACTAGTGATCACTTCCTAGTGGTCACTTACTAGTGATCACTTCCTAGTGGTCACTAGTGATCACTTCCTAGTGGTCACTTACTAGTGATTAAGGCTGGGGATCCAAGGAGTGGTGGTCCCCCTCCATCTTCTCTGAGAATTCCTCAGCTGGAGTATTCTGAGCCAGCTTTGTGAACGGAAGCGGACTTGGAGGCGCTTCCTCTGTGGGAGATACTCAGCAGAACCCTCTTCTCTCCCTCAGTAAACAAACAGGCTTGAGGCAAGGGAGACCTTTCATGACCCCTCTGATGTCACTGGAATGTTTCATTAAAAAAAACTTTGTTTTTAAATAAATGAAACATATCATTTTGTTGGTTTCTGGTTGTTCCTGCCTGCAGAGGCACAGTTCCGGTTTTGTATTGTATCAGGGAAGGTGGGGTCGCCACACCCAGGTTCCTAAGTGGAATCCTCCTGTCCCAAGGCTTGTGTGCATTTGTCCTGGCTGTGAGGTCCTTGGGGGGCGAAGTGGGGGGATCACTAGCTGGTGGCCAGTGATCGTGGCTGTGGGCGTGGTGCCAGATAATGGAACTGCTGGTGCTGGTGGTGGGGGGGTCCTAGCATGGCTGTAGAGCCTATGGGACCCCGACTAGGCCTTCAGGTTGTGGACAGTGATGCACTCTGCAGGGCGCATGGGGCTCATGCTTGCAGCTCCTTGCTCTTGATTTATGTCTTCATATTAAGGCACAGATGACAGTACCCCTCACCACTTTACACGCTATTGTGAGTGCTTGTCGTCGGACTCTCGTCATCATTATAAGAGGATTTTCCTCTTTTTATTTGGCTTGAGACCCTGTGGTACACACGGGACCATGTGTGGTGCTCAGGACTCCTGCTCCTGTGCTGGGATCATTCCTGGCAGTGCGCCTGGGACCCGCCCCTGGTGGGCTATCCACAAAGCCTACACTCTGGGTCTCTCCTCTTCCTCTGCCCCATCACTTGCCAGGTTGCTCACACCCGCCCCAAGTCTGAAGGTCACTCAAAACACTTCCTGCCTTCGTTTAAGCCCATCCAGTCAGCGGCGCTTCCCCTACCAGTGTTTGCCAGGCCTTCTCCCTTTGGGGGGGAGGGGTCTCCCCAGCAAAGCTGGGGACCTGGGAGTCTCTCCCAGTGATACCCAGTTGGGCTGTCCAATGACAATGTGGCACACAAGTCCCCGGTTCTGGGGAATTAATCTGGGTCTGGGTCTTTATTTGGGGAGGCGGCAGGAGGGAAGCACACCTGGAGGCGTTCAGGCTTACTCTTGGCTGTGCTCAGGAATCACTCCTGGCATGCTCCGGGGGCCATATAGGTGCCCGATATCTAACCTGGCTTGACCGTGTGCCAGGCAAATGCCTTACCTGCCTGCTGTTGCTCTGGCCCTGAACTCGGGTTCTTGAGTCTCCAAGGCCTCCCTGCTGGCCCCTGGCCGTCTCTGGCCCCAGAACTCTTGAGTCTCCATTTCTCCTGCTCGTCTCAAGTGCCTGTGTCGCCCTTCTCATCCCTAAGTCCAAGATCCATACCCAGCTTCCTAAAGGATGCAAACCAAATCCTGTCTTCCTGAAAATGCATCAGCAATTCCCTAAGACACTCAGACTTAAGTTTGGACAATTACTGGGGCACATATTGTCCCCAAGATCTGGTTTCTGTGGGTTTACGCCTCACGGTCCAGAGGAAACAGGCACCTGATACTTGGACACCTGTGTCCCGCCTGTGCTGTCAGTTTCCTGCCTGCATGCCCTTTCCTCCGTGCGTGACCTTTCCTCAAATGCTGCCTTGCCCCGGGCTATGTCTGAGGCTCTCCGTTTGCTCCCTGGGTCTCATCCCCAACCCATGTTACTTCCTTGCGGCGGGCACTACGTTTTCTCCACATCCCCGGTGCCTTTCCCGAAGCCCAGAGCACAGCAGGCTGCGCTGGGAGCCAGTTGAGCGGGCAGCTTCCTCGGCGGGCCCCATGCAAGGAAGGTTGGCAGGCGGGGTGCCAGCAGCCTCTCAGGGCACTTCTCCATCACCCGGCGAGAGGGCGTCCCGGGCTCGGAGCCGGGGGCTTTCCTGGCCTGAGCTCGGAAGCAGGCTGAACCCAGCCTGCCGGGCCGGGAGAATCCGAGGCTCTGGGTGGGCGCGAGGGTCAGCGGGGCTGTGGGTGACGGTGGCCTCTCCGGATCTCCACTCCGCTGGGAGCACTACCTCCCCCTCCCCCAGCCTGGTCCGTGCCACGTGACCCGTGCCCCCAACAGCCACCAATCGCTGGGCTCGGTCCCTTCTCCTAAATAGGGAAACAACTGGGCAGATCAAGTTTCTCGGCCCAGTATTTACAGGTTCCTTGGAGCAAGTCAGCTCTCCCTCCCTCGCTTCCCTTCCCCCAAAGGCCCCTTCTCCGCCAGTGGGGAAAGGGAAAGCGGGGACCCACCGAAGCCCACCCCAGGCCCCTTCTCCGCCAGTGGGGAAAGGAAAGCGGGCACCCACCGAAGCCCCACCCAGGCCCCTTCTCCGCCAGTGGGGAAAGGAAAGCGGGACCCACCGAAGCCCACCCCAGGCCCCTTCTCCGCTAGTGGGGAAAGGAAAGCGGGACCCACCGAAGCCCACCCCATCCGTCCCCTCCGCCCAGGCCCCCATTAGTGCTCGTGGGGCGGTGAGGCACTGCTTAGGCTGCCGCATTCCAAACCCGGGAGGCACTTTGGGGTCGCGGCGCGGCGGTGGGGGTGGGGAGGCCCAACGCCCCTGACCCTGGCATGACCTAGAGGTTTTCCAAGGATGAAGATTCTGGTCCCTCCTCCCTAGACCTCTCGGAGGTCCGAACTCGTGGAGCGAAGAATCCTAATGCTTACTGTTCCCTGTCCTCCGAACAGCCCTGCGTGGGGCCCACACCTTCCCCAAGGGAAATCCCAGACTGGAAGTCCCCAAGGCACGCGCACTACGAAAGCCCTCAAAGCCTGCAGAATGGGCGGAGGGCCCGAAGTCTGCATAGAGACAGTCGCGTTTAGATCCGGGACCCTCCTGTTGGGCGTTTTGGTCCCACCCGACGGCATTGGTGCTCAGGAGTTACTCCTACCTCTGCACCCAGGAAGCACTCCTGGCGGGCTTGGGAACCCTGTGGGTTGCTGATGGTGGAACCAGCATCTGCCCTGTGCAAGGGAAGCACCTACCCGCTCTGCTATAGCCCAGGCTCTGAAGCTCCCCCCCCTCCTTGAAGTTATGCAAATGTACTATCTTGACAAAATTAAATATTCATTTTATAAAGCAGCTATTAAGAGAGGTGTCACACCCTGCAGGGTCCTGTGCAGCAAAGGAGCCGTGGTCCCGCCCCATCCTCTGCTCTCTGACTCCAGGAAGTTTCTGGAACTTTGCACACACAATGCCTGATGCCTGGAAGGCTGGTCTTTCCCACCCAATCCTCACTTCAACTAAGGCCATACTTCTGCAGCAAACTGGCCAGGGCCAGGATCCCAACATACTCACTCCAGCCTCCTCTGCAGGAAGCATCTGACCAGGGTTAATTCCAGTACAGCTTCTCCCATGGTTTGTGCTTGCAAGAGAACCTACTAGCGTGTAGGGAGCATCTCTGCCCAGCCCAGAAGGAAAGCAACAGGCTCTGAGTTTTCCTATCCCAAAGTCTAGCGCTCAGAAGTGGGCAGGCAGCCAGCCTCACCACACTGACACAGTGCTTCAGCCCTTCGAACTATCTCCTGCCCACCCTCCCTTTCCTTTTTTTTTATTATTGGAGAGGGCCACCCAGTGTTACTCCTGGCTCTGCACTCAGGGATTGCTCTTAGCAGGCTTGGGAGTCCGTGTGGGATGCTGAGATTGAACCCTGGTCTGGTTCGTGCAACTGCAGTCGGCAAATGCCCTACCTGTTGTGCTGTCACCCTGTCGCCCCACCCTCCTGCTTGATAAATTGCTCGCATAGGGTATAGAATTTTAGATTGAAAGCCATTTTTTCCTCGGAATTCTGAAGTCATTGCTTCTTTATCTAATTTTATAGTTGAAAAATCTCTTGCTATTTTGATTTCTGAATTCACCCCACCCCCACCTTTAGAATTTTCTCTTTCATCCCGGATACATTGAAATATCACAGTGTACTGACATGAGTAATTTTGTATTCATTCTTCTAAGCTCTTTGGCAGATCTCAGTCCACAGGCCGCAGTGAATGGGTGAAAACCAGGGTCAGACCTCGCGTTGTTTGGGTGAGGGAACCTGCGGAACTGGGATCAAACTCAGGGTCCTGCTCATTCTAGGCATGCACCCTACCACTTGACCTGCCTACCACTTACTTTCATTTTGAAGGAGTGCGCTCTTCAGTATTGCTTGGGGACTAGGGGTCACCCCAGCAATGCTAGGCTTGATCCTGTAGCTTTGGTGCTTGGGCCTGGTGGTGCTGTGGTACTAGGGTCACCAACACTACCCAGCACTATAGTGTCAGGGTTGAATTCAGGGCCTCACGAATGCCAGGCTTGTGCCAGCCCTCTGAGGGCTTCCTTAACCTCTAATAGTTCCTTTTGAGGGGAGGGGGAGGAAGAGGCAACACCTGAAGTGAGCAGGGGACCATATGTGATGATGGGGATTGAACTGGAATCAACAACATACAAAGCAAGTGCTCTAAGTCCTGAACTATCTCTAGGTCCTGATGTTGGGGAGCCCCTGGAGTCCCCAACAATACCAGAAAATGAGTTCCCTTTTACCTCCGAATGGATGAAAACTCAGGAATCAGCACAGTTTTTTTTTTTCTTTTTTGGGTCACACCCGGCGATGCTCAGGGGTTACTCCTAGCTCTGCACTCAGGAATTACTGGCTGTGCTCGGGGACCATATGGGATGCCGGGATCGAACTCGGGTCAGCATGGGCGGCCGCATGCAAGGCAAAGGCCCTATCTGCTGGACTACCGCTCCGGCCCCCCGCACAGTTTTAAAAGGCTTTACTATCACAGGTTCTGATATACAATCCAAGAACAGGAAAAACCCCAGATTTTGGATTCCCAGCTGGGCCCTGACCACATGTAGGCCAAGATGGTTGCCACCACGTGTTGAAGCCCAAAGAGAATGGAGAGAAAGAAGCCAAGGGAAGCCAAAATGGCAAAAGGCCCTTCTCCTTTCTCCCAGCTTATTTTATAGATAGAAATCTGCAAACTTCCCTGGCCCATCCTGGGCTGGGCCATCTACAGATGAATGCAGGTAAACATCTGTATTGAAATGCAGCACTTCAGGTGGCCTTTTGGCTTTTCAAGTGCCAGAGCAATTCAATGCCTCCTAGTTGAGTTGGGAGAGGCTGCAAGCTAAGTGTAGTTGGAACTTAAAGTAGGGCTTGTCACCCAACTCCTATAAGTGTTTTATGTATGTATGTAAGTTATCTATCTATCTATCTATCTATCTATCTATCTATCTATCTATCTATCTATCTATCTATCTATCTATCTATCTATCTATCTATCTATCTATCTATCTATCTATCTATCTATCTATCTATCTCTATCTGTCTATCTCTCTGTCTATCTATCTATCTATCTATCTATCTATCTATCTATCTATCTATCTATCTATCTATCTATCTATCTATCTATCTCTATCTGTCTATCTCTCTGTCTATCTATCTATCTATCTATCTATCTATCTATCTATCTATCTATCTATCTATCTATCTATCATCTATCTATCTACCTATCTATCTATCTCTATCTGTCTATCTCTCTGTCTATCTATCTATCTATCTGTCTGTCTGTCTGTCTGTCTGTCTGTCTGTCTGTCTGTCTGTCTGTCTGTCTGTCTGTCTATCTATCTATCTATCTATCTATTCTATCTGTCTATCTCTCTGTCTATCTATCTATTATCTATCTATCTATCTATCTATCTATCTATCTATCTATCTATCTATCTATCTATCTATCTATCTATCTATCTATCTATCTATCTATCTATCTATCTATCTATCTATCTATCTATCTATCTAATCTATTCGCTTTTGCTCTGTGGGTCACACCCAGCAATGCTCGGGTTAGTCCCGGCTCTGCACTCAGGAATTTTTCCTGGTGGTGCTTGGGGGACTACATGGGATGCCTGGGATTGAACCTTGTCAGTTGCATACAAGGCAAACACCCTCCCTGCTGCACTATCACCCGGCCCCAATGGTGTTAAAGTGTGGTCTATTTACACCATGAGCATCACCTATGGGGAAAATGTTAGCAATGCAAATTCCAGGTCCATATTCCTTATCTACTGTCAGGAACTCTGAAGGTAAGTCCTTTTGGTCTGTTTTTAATCAGACCTCCAGATATCCTTTTACATGGTGCTAAAGTTTAAGAACTTCTATTTTATCAATTTATGTTCTTTAGTTCTGTACTGCGGATCCTTACCTCCTCCTCCTCCCCCTCCTCCTCCTCCTCCTCCTCCTCCTCATCCTCCTCCTCCTCCTTGTCCCCTTGTTCTCCTCATCTTCCTTGTCATCATCATCATCATTGTCGTCATCCTCCTCCTCCTGTCTTTGGGCCATATCCAGCGGTGCTCAGAGGTTATTCCTGGGTCTGCACTCAGACATCACTCCCTAGTGGGCCTGGGGATCATAGGAAGTGCTCTGGCCCTGAGTGTCGGGGATCGCCGCCGGGGTCCCCCCCACAGTGTCAGGACAGAAGTTCTCTTCTACCTCCAAGGACGCCGGGGGAACAGATGAAAACTCACGAGTCGGTGCAGTTCCAAAAAGGCTTTTAATAGTACAAAAGCTCTTCCACAGCAATCTAATATAATAAATAAACTCTAGCTCTGGTCCGAACTTAGACCATACAAAAGAGCCTAAGTCTCCCACCAAAGAGAGAGGATCTCACCCAAGATGAGTCCTACCCAGAAGAAGGAGCAAAAGGCCAAAGAGCAAAAAGCCAAAAGCCAAAAGCAAAAGTCCGAGGAGCCAAAAGCCACAGGAGCCAAAAGCTGAAAGCTAAAAGGCCCAAAAGTGAAGGGGTCAAGTCAGCCCCTTATATACACCAAAGTAATCCAACCGGGAGGGTCATGTCAACAAAGAACTCTAAACAGTGTAGTGCCACACCCTATTGCAGGTATAAACAAAGGTTATGCCAAGGACTAATCCTGAGATTATCTCTTATGTAAAACACTGGAGAGAGGGCTGATATAAAGTAATATATCTTAATTTCATGAGCTTCATGTAATCTAGATGGTACCCACAAGGTCCTTCTTATTATTATCTGCACCAGGGTGATTCTGAGTATCTTGTTCTTGTGTACTGAAAGGGTCACATTCGCCTGCTTAGAGCAAACTAGTATGATCCTTCCTATAGTTTTCCTATAGTCTCAGCGTAGCCAGGGTGGTAGTCTCCTGGTAAATTCTAACTGTCCCACGTTGGGTGCAGTGGGTATAAAGAGGAGCTGTGCCAATCTAGAAAACATAGAAGTCTTAGTAGATGTATAAGTCAGAAGTTATTCAGTCAAGGTGACTTCTGTAACTGCCACACCCTCTAGCAGTGTTTACATAGAAGAGAGATCTCATTAGAATGAAACTTGGCTTAAATAGATTAAGCTGGGAGTGGGCAAAACAACAAAACTCCCAAACTAACTAAACCTGTCCTCCAACACCTGAGGATTTCTTTCTTGGCGGGAATGGGGGTTGGGTAGGAGGAAGGCAGTTGGTTTGGAGAGTTGGCTACACTTAGTGTATCCAGGGACCTCTTCTTGGCTCTGTTCTCAGGAGTGTTTGTTCTCTGCCCCAGCCTGGTCCCTGAGGGCACTGCTCAGACCCCTGGGCATCAAGCTGTGAGTAACCCCTGAACACCACCTGAGTTTAGGGACCAAGTGGCTCTGGGGCCTGAACCTGGGCATTCTGCATGCAAAGCAAAGTCCTTTGAGTTCTCTCTCCCTCCAGCCGTCATCTCTTTTTTTTCTTTTTCTTCACTTTTTTCCTTTTTAAAATTTTTTGGGTCACTGGGGCCAGAGCGATAGCCCAGCGGGTAGGGTGTTTGCCTTGCGTGGCCGACCTGCGCCGCCCGGGTTCGATCCCCGCATCCCATATGGTTCCCCGAGCACCGCCAGGAGGCAATTCCTGAGTGCAGAGCCAGGAGTATGACCCAAAAGAACGTCGCGGGTGTGACCCAAAAAAGCAAAAAAAATAAAAAAATAAAAAAAAGCAAAAAAAAAAATTTTTTTTGGGTCACATCTGACTGTGCTCAGGGCTTACTCCTAGCTCTGTGCTCAGGGATTACTCCTGGCATGCTTGAAGGACCATAAAGGGTGTCAGCTGTTAAACCCTAGTTGCATGCGTGCAAAGCAAGTACCTTACCCATTGGGATTAAGATGAAACATGGCAACTCTCTCTGACCCAATCTCTCTTCTTTTCAAAAATGCTTTTGAGGGGCCAGAGTGATAGTATAGTGGGTAGGGCATTTGCCTTGCACCTGGTTCGATTTTCTGCAACCAAATAGTACTCTGAGCACTGCCAGAACTGATCCCTGAGTGTACAGCCAGGAATAAGCCCTGTGCTTTTCCAGGTGTGGCCCAAAAAGAACAGAAGGAGGAGGAGGAGAAGAAATGAAAGAAAAATGCTTTTGAGAACCCAAAGAGATAGAACTGGGACTAAGGTGCTTGCTTTGACTCAACTGACCCCCATCTCCACATACTGCCCTCTGAGCACTGCTAAAAATAATCCCTGAGCTCAGAGCCCTGAACACTGACAAGTATAGTCCCACCAAAGTCTTTTTTGGGGACCAAACCTGGCAGTACTTAGGAGTTACTCCTGACCATGCACTCAGGAATTATATGGGTACTTAGGGAACCATATGAGATGCCAGGGATGGACACTTCGATCAGCCACATGCAGGGTAAACACTCACTATGCTCTCTCTGCCCCCCACCTTCGTCCCCCAAAGTTTCTGAGGCCTGCAGCTGTTTCAATTTCCCAATTTATGCAGTGCTAGGTATTTATTCAACCCACATTTTTTCTTTTCTCCTTTTATTAGGTTCAGCCCCTCAAGGTGTTGGCAGGTGTGGCTGCAATGCCTGACTGCATCAGCAGGTGGCAGACAGGAGACAGACTTGTCTACACCCAGGCCTCTGCCCCATGGGCCCTGGATGGTTGATGGTCTGACATAGGAAAAGACTGGGCCTCCTGGATGAACCCAGAGCCATGGCAGAGCCTGGCAAGCTACCCATGGTGTATTCAATATGCCAAAACAGTAACAATAATGGACTTCATTCCCAGCGAATGGAGACATTACTGGCGCCTGCTTCGAGCAAATGGATGAACAACGGGAAGACAAGTGATACAAGTGATTTATTAGGTTTTGGGGTCACCCCAGTGGTGCTTGGAGATATGACAGACTTGGTGCCCCAAGGACTATGGGGTGCCAGGGTCGATCCTGGGGCTCCTGCACACAAAGCATGTGCTCTGGTCTTTGAGCCTTCTCTCCTCGCGTGTGCTCCGGTCTTCAAGCCTTCTCTCCTCCTCGCGTGTGCTCCGGTCTTCGAGCCTTCTCTCCTCCTCGCGTGTGCTCCAGTCTTCGAGCCTTCTCTCCTCCTCGCGTGTGCTCCAGTCTTTGAGCCTTCTCTCCTCCTCGCGTGTGCTCCGGTCTTCGTGCCTTCTCTCTTCCTCGCGTGTGCTCCAGTCTTCGAGCCTTCTCTCCTCCTCGCGTGTGCTCCGGTCTTGAGCCTTCTCTCCTCGCGTGTGCTCCGGTCTTCGAGCCTTCTCTCCTCCTCGCGTGTGCTCCAGTCTTCGAGCCTTCTCTCCTCCTCGCGTGTGCTCCAGTCTTGAGCCTTCTCTCCTCCTCGCGTGTGCTCCGGTCTTCGTGCCTTCTCTCCTCCTCGCGTGTGCTCCGGTCTTCGTGCCTTCTCTCTTCCTCGGCGTGTGCTCCAGTCTTGAGCCTTCTCTCCTCCTCGCGTGTGCTCCAGTCTTCGAGCCTTCTCTCCTCCTCGCGTGTGCTCCGGTCTTCGTGCCTTCTCTCCTCCTCGCGTGTGCTCCGGTCTTCGTGCCTTCTCTCTTCCTCGCGTGTGCTCCAGTCTTCGAGCCTTCTCTCCTCCTCGCGTGTGCTCCGGTCTTCGAGCCTTCTCTCCTCGCGTGTGCTCGGTCTTTGAGCCTTCTCTCCTCGCGTGTGCTCCAGTCTTCGAGCCTTCTCTCCTCCTCGCGTGTGCTCCGGTCTTGAGCCTTCTCTCCTCCTCGCGTGTGCTCCAGTCTTCGAGCCTTCTCTCCTCCTCGCGTGTGCTCCGGTCTTCGTGCCTTCTCTCTTCCCTCGCGTGTGCTCCCGTCTTCGAGCCTTCTCTCCTCCTCAGCGTGTGCTCCGGTCTTCGTGCCTTCTCTCTTCCTCGCGTGTGCTCCGGTCTTCGTGCCTTCTCTCTTCCTCGCGTGTGCTCCGGTCTTGGAGCCTTCTCTCCTCCTCGTGTGTGCTCCGGTCTTCGTGCCTTCTCTCCTCGCGTGTGCTCTAGTCTTCAAGCCTTCTCTCCTCCTCGCGTGTGCTCCCGTCTTCGAGCCTTCTCTCCTCCTCCGCGTGTGCTCCAGTCTTCGAGCCTTCTCTCCTCCTCGCGTGTGCTCCGGTCTTCGAGCCTTCTCTCCTCCTCAGCGTGTGCTCCCGTCTTCGAGCCTTCTCTCCTCCTCGCGCGTGTGCTCCAGTCTTCGAGCCTTCTCTCCTCCTCGCGTGTGCTCCGGTCTTCGAGCCTTCTCTCCTTAGTTTTCATGGGTGTAGGGGCCACAGTCAAGTACAGGGAGGGGGTGTGGAGGGGCGGTGTGCACAGGAAATGGAAGGAGGGATGGTACTCTAGGGCTAACCCTGGGCCCCCCATATGCAATGTGTGGGCTCTACCACTGGACATTGTCCCCTGTCCTTTCTTTTTTAAAAATGATGACATATTGGCGGCACTGGGAGTAGGCCAGGGGGCAGAGCTCCTCCCTTGCTGACTTGAGGCTCTAATCCCAGTGCTCCCTGCACTGCCTCTGCTTCCTGATGGTGACTATTTTCATTGGTACCTCAGAGACACTCTCCTCAGGTGTCTGGTTGCCTTCCTTGACTGTGCATTCACGTCTGAGGAGGTGCCGATGCCTGATGGGTGCTTCTCTCTCTGTCTATTGAGCTATTTTTTTTTTTTTTTTTGCTTTTTGGGTCACACCGGGGGCGCTCAGGGGTTTCTCCTGGCTCTGCACTCAGGAATCACTCCTGGCGGTACTCGGGGGGACCATATGGGATGCCGGGGATCGAACCCTGGCGGGTATGGGCCGGCCGCAAGCGCCTACCCACTGGGCTATCGCTCTGGCCTCTGAGCTATTTTTTTTTGTTTTGTTTTTTGTTTTTGGATCACACCTTGTGATGCTCAGGGGTTACTCCTGGCTCTGCACTCAGGAATTACTCCTGGCGATGCTCGGGACCATATGGGATGCGGGGATTGAACCCCTGCTGGCATGGGCCACTGTTTGCAAGGCAAATGCCCTACCCGCTGGGCTATCGCTCCGGCCCCTATTGAGCTATTTTTCTGGTTCTTTTTACTGTTTTTTATCCCCTTTTTCTTCTTCTCAAGTATCACTTCCCTAATACCTGCAAAGTCCAGAATCTCTAAGTAGCTCCAAAAATCATCTTCTGATTTCCTGCCTGACAAGGAAGGGAGGTACGATAAGTGACGTGGTTACACTGGTCCAGCTGGGTGTCCCCACTCTAGATATATATCTTCAAGCCCTTCCCCTGTTTCAAAGACCCTATCCTCTGGCTAAGTTCCTATTTATATATATATATATATATATATATATATATATATATAAATAGGAACTTTATATATATATAAATATATATATATATATATATATATATATATATATATATATTTGGTTTGGTTTTGGGCAACACCTGGCAGTGCTCGGGGCTTACTCTTGACAGACTCAGGGGACTCTGTGGGGTGCCAGGGATTGAACCTGGTTGGCTGCATGCAAGACTAGCACCTTCCCTGCTCTGGCCTTTTTTGCTGTTTCTAATTCCTGGGCTTTTCTGGACTTCTGAGGAGGAATCAGCTGGCTTCTGCTGGGTCTGTTGTATCTGAACGTCCTTGGTCTCCCTTTGCTCAGCACGTGCCCCTTCCCTTGGGCTGGAGAGATAATACCTATATGCCTATTACCTATCTACCTCTTACCTCATTTAAGCTTCCCAATGATGCTGTGAAGAAACAAGCATTATTCCCTCGGCTTTATAGATGAGAGAACTGAGACTCAGATCATTTAAGAACTAGGGCGAGGCTTAACAAACCCCTTGAATTGGGTTCTATGGGTTATATCACATTATTTGTTCATTATTCCATGTACAGAAAGTCAATTTGTGAGCCCAATAATAAACTTCTCAAGAGGCAACAAATGACCTTGACCGAGAATGTGGAAAGATAGATCTACAGCTGAATCTCAACAAAACTATGTTCATGAAAAATGAACTAGTTCCAGAGGGCCCCATTCTCTCTCAATGGAACAAACACTCTGAATGCAGCAGTTATGTGTACCTAGGTCAAGAAGTCAACATGATGAATGACCTAAAATCTGAGCTTCGCAGGAGGAAGAGAGCGGCATGGAATGCCTTCAATCGCTTGGTAGAAATAGCTAAAAGGGCAAACAATCTCTGGCTCGGGGCACATCTCTTTGACTCCATTGTTCTCCCTGTATTAACATATGCCTCAGAGACCTGGGCCCTATGAAAGCAGGATGAGAATGCTATCCGGGTCTCCCAAAGAGGAATAGAAAGAGCTATTCTTGGAATAGTGAGAGAAGGAATCCAGAGTTCCAACCTCCGTCGTCAACAATCCAGAGTCAGGGACCCTGTCTCTTTTGCCAAGGTGTTGAAAATCAGATGGGCTGAACATGTAATGAGATTTGGAGATGACCGCTGAACTAGAGCCGCTACCGACTGGATCCCACGGGATATCAAAAGATCACGTGGCCACCCACTTACAAGATGGTCAGACTTCTTCGTCAAGACCCTGAGCGAGGGGCCGGAGCTATGTCCAGCTGGTAGGGCGTTTGCCTTGCCCGCGGCTGGCCCATGCCTGCCTAGGTTTGATCCCGGCATCCCATATGGTCCCCTAAACACTGCCAGGAGTAATTCCTGAGTGCAGAGCCAGGAGAAACCCCTGAGCATTGCTGGGTGTAACCCAAAAAAAGAAAAAAAAAGAAAAAAGAAAAAACCCTGAGCGAATGGTTTGAGGCTCTTCATCTTCCTGAAGCAAGCAGATGCCATTGGGCTACACTGGCACGTGATAGGGTCAAATGGAAATGTTACTGGTGCCCGCTCAAGCAAATTGATGAATAATGGGATGTCAAGTGATCAAGTGGTCAAGAGGCAACAGAAAACTTTTTTTCCAATACATTCTGGACTTTTTTTCTTTTTCTCTCACATCTGGTGATGCTTAGATATTACTCCTGGCTCTGTACTCAGGGGAACCATATGGGATGCTGGGGTTTGACCCCTGCATGGCCACCCTTCCTGCTGGACTATCATTCTGGCCCAGGGTTTGTATTTTTAATATACTGCTTTGATAGTAAGAATACATGTGAACCCTAGGGCCAGGGAGGATACCTGAGACCCCTATATAATAACCTTCATCAGAGTGGCTTGTTCTCTTTACTTGCACCCTGAGCTGTAGATCTGGAGCCCTCTGACTCTCAGTGAGCACCTGACTTCAGAGCGCCTCCCAGGACACCCTAGTCCAGGTCACCCTCCCAACCACTCAGCAATCGGTACACCCAGTACTCTGTACCGAAGACTATCTACCACCTAGTTTAGTTGAACATGGAGTTTTAGGTTTCTGTTTCTTACTCTCCTGGCTGGCTTTGGGATGGTTCGAGAGAAGGACACAGAGGGCTTTGTGGCACCGTCTTGTCACAAAGAAGTGTAGGATGTTTCCTTGGCATGGACAGCCATCAGGACTGTGTAGACAGTCCTGCTTCAGCAGACAGTGGGGGACGGGGCTGTTGGTGGGAAGAAGAAGGGGTGAGGGAGGAGATGCATGCAGGAACATAGAGAGAAGTGATGATGTAGAAACTTGGCTGGGGGTCACCCAGAGATGACAAGGAGAACAGACCTTCAGTTCGTTCAGCAGAGAACAATTCCCAGCTCAGAGGCAGCGAGGGAGGCATGGGAAGCATTCTGGAGTCAGAGGAGAGGAAGTAAAGTAGCTGCTTTGGAACGGGCCATGGTTATGAGGCATGAGAGAGTGGGACAGTATCAATGACTTCTTGGATCTGGAGAATGTGATGGGACAGGGGAGGGGGAGGTGGAGGAATCTGAGGACAGAAAAGGAAGTGCTAGGCCCCTGATTTGGGGTGAATATGGGAATATCTGAATGTTAGTGGAATCTTGAGAGCTGCTTAAGTGCAGAACCCCAAACCATCATGTCCCTAGGAAGACTGAGAGATGGGGTAGTTGGGGAATGGCGACATAATCACACATATCTTGGTTTGGGTCAGACCTGGTGATGCTCAGGGGTTACTCCTGGAGGTGGTCGGGGGCGATGTGGGATGCCGGGAATCAAACCTGGGTCGGCTTCCTGCTGGGCACTATCTTACCACTGTGTCGGGGAGCGTCGCCGGGGTCCCCGACAGTGTCGGACAGAGGTTGTCTTCTACCTCCGAGGGCGCCGGGAGAACAGATGAAAACTCACGAGTCGGTGCAGTTCCAAAAATGGCTTTTAATAGTACAAAAGCTCTTCCACAGCACTAGAAGATGGAGCAAAAGGTCAAAGAGCAAAAGACCAAAGCCAAAAGCCAAAAGCCGCATGGGAGCCAAAAGCTGAAGGCTGAGGAACCAAAAGGCAAAAGGGTAAAAGGTGAAGGGGCCTCAAGTCAGCCCCTTATATACACCAATAACCCAATCGGGAGGTTGTCATGCCAACAAAGAACCCTAAACAGAGTGTAGTGCCACACCCTATTGTAGGTATAAACAAAGGTTACACCAAGGACTAATCCCGAGATTATCTCTTATGTAAAACACTGGAGAGAGAGGGGGCTGATATAAAGTAATACATCTTAACTTCATGAGCTTCATGTAATCTAGATGGTACCCACAAGGTCCTTATTATCTGCACCAGGGTGATTCTGAGTATCTTGTTCTCATGTACTGAAAGGGTCATACTCGCCTGCTTAGAGCAAACTAGTATGATCCTTCCTATAGTCTTCCTTTAGTCTCAGTGTAGCCAGGATGGTAGTCTCCTGGTAAATTCTAACTGTCCCACGTTGGGTGCAGTGGGTATAAAGAGGAGCTGTGCCCAATCTAGAAAACATAGAAGTCTTAGTAGATGTATAAGTCAGAAGTTATTCAATCAAGGTGACTTCTGTAAGTGCCACACCCTCTAGCAGTGTTTACATAGAAGAGAGATCTCATTAGAATGAACATTGGCTTAAATAAGATTAAGCTGGGGAGTGAGCAAAACAACAAAACTCCCAGATTAGCTAAACATGTCCTCCAACACCACTGTACTATCTCTTGAACTCTAATAATTGCACAAGTCTTCTGAAGGTTGGACAGTGGTGGAGGGGGTGATCATCTACAACAGCATTTCTCTCCTAGGTCACATGGCTCCCACGATAACCCGAGGTGTGCCACAGGCAAGCTCACATAAATAGGGAGCATGGTATGAGAATAGGGGAAAACTGGCAGGACAGATGGGTGCCGAGGAGAAAGCAAGTAAGGGGTGGACCCATGGCTGGAGAAAGGATGAGAGGCCCTGATCTAGATGAATGGAGTCTTGGACACCAAGGAAGAGGAGAGTTTTTAGGGGTGCATATTTGGGTCACATCTGGTAGTGCTCAGGGCCCATTATTCATCCGGGGCTATTTCTCGGCTGAGCTCAGGGGATCTATCTTCGTGTGACTCAGGGACCATATGTGAGCAGAGAACTGGGGTTGACTACATGCAAAGCAAATGCCTTAACCCCTTTACTGTATCTCCAGGAAAAACTTTTCCAAAGGGCAATGAGTCACTTTAGTCTCTTTGATATTTACTAATCACCCACATGGCCCACTGTTCCCAGGTTACATGCCTGAGTGTCTGAATACAGTAAAGACACTTTGAACTAGCTTCTGGCCCCAGCCTTGGAGGCCCAGCGCTCAGAAGCCACACACTAGCCTACCAGGTCTTAGGACTCATGTCTGCTGCTGTGGGCCAGTGTGGCCTGGATACGTGCTGACATGGCTCCTGCTGGCCCCTGCCGTGAATGCCCACAAGCAGCCCCACAGGGTGTATTCACCAAGGTTCTGTTCTACAGCCACAAGAACCAACTCTGGTAACCTAAACAGAAAAAGAATTCATTGGCAAGCTATTGTGCAGCCATACTCTACATTTTCTCTGTGTTGGTAAAGTCTTTTTTATTCCCAGGTTTGTCTGTCCTGGCTCAAGGGTATGGGATACATACTTTGCATGTAGAGCATCTGGATTTGGGCCCCAGAACCACATGGTCCCCTGGACACCAGAGCATGCAAGGCAAACGCCCCTGCCCACTGCACTATCTCTCTAGCCCCTGGATCCTTGACTTTATTTGAAGCATTTTATTATTTACTTATTTTTGAGGCCACACCCAGTAGTGCTCAGGGGCTATTCTCAGCTACGTACTTAGGCTAGGATGTGGGATGTTGCTTTTTTTTTTTTTTTTGCGCTTTTTAGGTCACACCTGGTGACACTCAGGGGTTACTCCTGGCTCTGCACTCAGAAATGACTCCTGGCAGTGCTCAGGGGACCATATGGGATGCCGGGTCTGCCACGTGCAAGACAAATGCCCTACCTGCCAGGGTGTCCTCTGCCCCCACCCTCCCCCATGTTGGGTCACAGCCAGAGGTATTCAGGGACTGTTACTGACCCTGTGCTCAGGAGTCACCCCAAGCAGTGTTTAGGGGTTCATATGTGGTGCTGAGGAGGGATTGAGGGGGGTCTATTGCATGCTGGTGAGCACTTTACATCCTTTACTGTATTTCCAACTTCAGTGGTATTTTCCAGTGGTGTCCTCACCTGGCGGAAGGAACACGAGGGGCTCTCAGCAGTGTGTGCATCTGTGGGTGTGAGCTCATGAGGATACCAACCCTATTTATGAGCACTTTTGTCCTAATCACATCCTAAAGATGCTTCCGAAAGCCATCACATGGGGGTGGTTAGCATCTCAATGTTTAACTTTCTGTGAGGATAAAAATGTTCAAGGACAGTCAGTTGTGACTGAAACAATTCGACTCAACCAATCAACACGTGCTTCTAATGTGTGTCTTTTTTGCATGGGTAAGAGGGTGTCAGGTCACACTCAGTTGTGTTCAGGGGTCATTCCTGGTCTGTGCTGAGAAGCGACCTCTTGTGCGGTGCTGATCATATCAGAGCCAAACTGGGGTCAACTATACATAATGCATCTTACCCCAGCAGAGCCTCACAACAAGCCAGGCGACCTCCCCCCTACTCCATGGGGGCCGCCATCTTCCACATCCGGACTTCCCTCTCATCACAACTCCACCCAGCAGACCAGACTATCACAGCCCGGATCATCCACACCCACCCTGCAGCACTTTTTTCAATCCGGCCCAGGTATGCTGAACCAGAGACTCTCAGACATGGGGGCAGAGCTGCTACTTGCTCTCCCTGTGCCCAGCCGCTGATGAGGTGCCCGGGAGGCATGGCGGGTTCTAGCCCTGGCCTGCCACCCCAGCAGAGCCTCACAACAAGCCAGGCGACTCCCGACTCCATGGGGCCCGCCATTTTCCACATCCGGACTTCCCTCTCGTCACAACTCCACCCAGCAGACCAGACTATCACAGCCCAGCTCCGCGGTTCATCAATAAATGCTATATTTAGAGGTGACTACAAGGGTATGCCACCTGCACGACAAGCCTGGCAAGCTGCTCGTGTCGTATTTGATATGCCAAATACCAGTAACATTTATATTAGGTCATTCCCATGACCTAATATAATGGTTTGAGGCTCTTTATGTTCCTGGAGCAAGCGGATGCCTTTGGGTTCTACTAGCATGAGACAGGACATATGGAGATATTACTGGTGCCCGCTCGAGCAAATCGATGATGAACGGGAAGATAGTGACAGTGATCTGAGCCCTCGCACCATCTCTCGACACTCATCACGTGTCCTTTAGGGTGTAGCTTTCATTGCGTGTTTGGGTGCGGGTACGTGTCACAGTAGAAAGGCAAGATCTAGCCTGAAGGAGTTTCCTCTCTTAGGATTCAGGAACACGAGAGCAGCTAAGCAATTAGAAAAGTTTCCCAGCAGAATGTCAAGGACACCCATTAGGGTTATAAATCCTGAGCAGGGGGGAGGGAAAGAAAAAAAGTCCCGGGCAGCATCCCAGCCTGCAGTGGTCACAGCCTACGAAGCCCTGCTGCCTCTCTCCCTTGTGCTTAGGGGCTGCTCCTGGCTCTATACTCAGGGGCCATTTCGGGTGGTGCTTGGGAAGCAATATGGGATGTCAGGGATTGAACCTGGGTCTGCTGCATGCAAGGCAAGTGTCTTACCTTACTGTACTGTGGTTCTGTCTTATCTTACTGTACTGTGATTCTGGTCCCACTGAGTTTTCCATACTTTTAAGGAGCACCCACATCCCCCTCGGGGCTAACTCATCAAGTTGCAGCCTGCTGTCTGGCTTTTGCTTATTCCAGCCTCCTTCCTGTCTGTTGGATTAAGCGTTCTGAGGCGAAGAGAAGAGACAAGAGACAGTCACTTTCCTTCCTTCCTTCCTTCCTTCCTTCCTTCCTTCCTTCCTTCCTTCCTTCCTTCCTTCCTTCCTTCCTTCCTTCCTTCCTTCCTTCCTTCCTTCCTTCCTTCCTTCCTTCCTTTCCTCCCTTCCTCCCTTCCTCCCTTCCTCCCTTCCTCCCTTCCTCCCTTCCTCCCTCCCTCCCTCCCTCCCTCCCTCCCTCCCTCCCTTCTCTTCCTTCTTTCTTTCTTTCTTTCTTTCTTTCTTTCTTTCTTTCTTTCTTTCTTTCTTTCTTTCTTTCTTTCTTTCTTTCTTTCTTTCTTTCTTTCTTTCTTTCTTTCTTTCTTTCTTTCTTTCTCTCTCTCTTTTCTCTTTTTTTTGCTTTTCGGATCACAACTGGAGATGCTCAGGGGTTATTGCTGGCCCTTGTGGTGCTTGGAGGACCATAATGGTTGCCAGGGATCAAACCCAGGTGGACCGTGTGAGGCTAACACCCTGTCATTGAGCTATCTCTCCAGCTCCGTTGTGACAGTGCCCCAGAGGACACTGTCTCAAGACCAGAGGTCCTAGTGGGTACTGTGAGCCCAAACAGAAACACCCGTGCCTGTCTGTGGCTCTGCTGAAAAGCCAGAGCACGAGCGGAGCGCAGCCCTGCAAGGTGAAGACTTTATTTCTTTTCTTAAATTAAGTTTTACTTTATTTTGGTTTGTTTTGGGGCTGCACCCGGCAATGCTCAAGAGTTACTCTGTGAGTTCTGAGGACCATATGGGATGCCAGGGATTGAACCTTGATCTGCTGCATAAGCAAACACCTTCCCTGCTGTTCTGTGCTTTGACCCCAAGGAGGGGACTTTCTAATGATCTCGTGTTGAGGATGAAGCAGGGCATGGAGAGGCAGGCACCTCCGTCAGACTGCTGGGCTGCAGGCAAGACCTGAGCGAGCGGTCTGACTGCAGCTGTTGCCAGGGGGCTCATTTTAGGAATCCCTTCTCAGTGCCACAGATGGTTAAGAACGCAGCTAGAGACCATCATGAGCCAGGACAAAGTCCCCTTCTCCAGGGCCGAACAGCGCCAGAGGAAGCACTGACATTCTGACCATTTTTCCTGCGCACCTGGAGCCAGAGCCCTGCCTAGAGCCTAACCCGTCACGGGAGGGGCCAGTGCTCAGTGAGAGCCCCGAGCACCCAGCGGCGCCGACATAGCCAAGTTTCCTGCGTGCCTCTATAAACAGCTGGGATCTGCCCAGCTTACGGTGAAAAGGTGGCGAGTGTGCTGGAGGAGGGAGAACCGGGTTCCTCTTCTCTCGAGTCTTCCAAAATGCTGTCAGTACTGCGTTAGGAAATATTTTTTCTCCCTCCCTTTGTCTTCTTATTTAAAAAGAAAAAAATAGGAAAAGAAAAAAAAGCCATCTGGTGTCAAATTCCCTCCTGGCACATCATAAAGGGTAGCACTAAAAATGTCCCTGCAAAGCTGAAAGCAAAACCACAACAGTACACAGGGTAGCTCCACAGCACACAATTTCAGAGTCGCCAGGGGTGAAGGACCATGAGGAGAGGGGGAGAGGGAAGTCGGAGGGACCAGAGCATTCTTTCAAAGGTTTATTGAGCGCCTCCTATGTCCAAGGCAGTCTTCAGGCCTAGGAACACGCAATCTTGAACATGCAAGACAGAAGTCTCTGCCTTCTCCCAGTCTCCAGTGGGAGGTTCCTGCTGCTGCCGCTGGCTGTTCCCAAACAGCTCGGGATGGGGGGGTGGGGGACTGCGTGGGGGTGGTGGCTCGGTTTAGCGCTTCAGCTCTCCCCCACTGCGCCACTCTCCGTGGGTAGACACGGCCGGAGAGTGGGGTGGGGTGGGGCGCCCCCACCTGCTGTTTACTTTGGGATGAGGGGTGCAGAGCCCCATCCCGCCCCGGAGCCGGTCCGCCAGCCGCTGTAATCGCCCGCCGCAGCCGCATTCCTCAGGGTTGAGCAACAACTTTCCCTCCAAGGCTGCTGGGCCGCGGCCAGGCGGGCCTCCCCTAGCTGGACCCCTCGCGGGGCTGCAGAGTCGGCCTCCCGGGGTGCGGTCGGGGCCTCGGGTCCCTCCAGCCGCTCTCGGGCCGGCGCCCTGCAGCCGAGCTCAGTCCCGCGCCTGGGAATGGCCGAGGGGCAGGGCCGGGCCGGGCGCGCTCCGTGCTCCCTGCTGGGCGTGGGCCGGGCCGGGCGCGCTCCGTGCTCCCTGCTGGGCGTGGGCCGGGCCGGGCGCGCTCCGTGTTCCCTGCTGGGCGTGGGCCGGGCCGGGCGCGCTCCGTGCTCCCCTGCTGGGCGTGGGCCGGGCCGGGCGCGCTCCGTGCTCCCCTGCTGGGCGTGGGTCGGGCCGGGGCGCGCTCCGTGCTCCCTGCTGGGCGTGGGCCGGCGCGCTCTGTGCTCCCTGCTGGGCGTGGGCCGGGCCGGCGCGCTCCGTGCTCCCTGCTGGGCGTGGGCCGGGCCGGGGCGCGCTCCGTGCTCCCTGCTGGGCGTGGGCCGGGCAGGGCACGCTCCGTCCTCCCTGCTGGGCGTGGGCCGGGCGCGCTCCGTGCTCCCTGCTGGGCGTGGGCCGGGCCGGGGGCGCTCCGTGCTCCCTGCTGGGCGTGGGCCGGCCGGCACGCTCAGTGCTCCCTGCTGGGCGTGGGCCGGGCGCGCTCCGTGCTCCCTGCTGGGCGTGGGCCGGGCCGGGGGCGCTCCGTGCTCCCTGCTGGGCGTGGGCCGGCCGGCACGCTCAGTGCTCCCCTGCTGGGCGTGGGCCGGGCCGGGCGCGCTCCGTGCTCCCCTGCTGGGCGTGGGCCGGGCGCTCCGTGCTCCCTGCTGGGCGTGGGCCGGCGCGCTCCGTGCTCCCTGCTGGGCGTGGGCCGGACCTGGGGCGGGGCACGGCCCGTCCGGCGCCCCGTGGAGTGAGCCGCCTGGATCTTTACTTGAGTTCTGAGAGTTCGTTGATAGCAACACGAAGAGGGTTTGTTGGTGACCCCAGAAAAAGAGTTCCTAAACTCTGAATCTAAATATTTACAGCAGTCATATTCACACAAGTACTCAGCCTTTGAACACACGTTCAGGCTTACTGAACTCCAGCACGTCACTGGGCTGGTTGCTTACTGCTTTGCACTGTGTGCGTGAGATTGCCCTGCACCGATTTACAGCGGCCTGTTGGGAGCTGGGGGGGGCGGGTGTGTGTGCGCAACGTAGCGGCCGCCCCAAGCCCCACACCATCTCGTGAAGCCTTTACGTAACCTTTTTATGACCCCAAGAGGAGTTGACTACTTTTTTTTTTTTCTTTTTGGGCCACACCCGGCAATGCTCAGGGGTTTCTCCTGGCTCTGCACTCAGGAATTACTCCTGGCGGTGCTCGGGGGACCATATGGGATGCCGGGGATTGAACCCGGGTCGGCATGGGCGGCCGCGTGCAAGGCAAACGGCCTACCAGCTGGGCTATCGCTCCGGCCCCAGGAGTTGACTACTCTGATTCCGAGGGGACTCCAGGAGCAGGAGCCTCCAGGGTGCAGAGGAATTAAGAGAAGCAGATGGTCTCTACACTAGAAATTTACTGTTTTGTTCATTGCTGAATCCTGGGCTCTGAAAACAATTCTTGGTTTACAGAGTCTCAATATCTACCTGTTGGGTGAGTGAGTAAATACAGCAAAGGCCTTCAGATGTCTAAGAAACAAACGTGTATCTTCTTCTCTTGCTCCTTTCTGGTTGTTTGGGGGTGGAGTGTCCATTTGCCTGTACATAGGGCCCGTCTCTGCGCTCAGCAATCACTCCCTGGAGGGGTCAGGGGCCAAAGGAGGAGCTGGAGATTGAATCCCATCTGCAGTGTACAAGCCATGCACCTAACCATTGGACTATCTCTCTGGCCCCTCCTTTTAACTTCAGTAAACATACGGTTTTGGACTGGAGATAGTGGGCTGAGCAACAGATTTCCAGGCAGAAGGCTCACGGTTTGATTCCCCAATAACCTAGGAAACAAGAACCAGAGTAGCCTTCAGAACCACTGGGTGTGACTAGAAAACCAAAACCAAGAAGGAATCTAGGAAAAAACCAAAACTTTTTACTTGTCTTTTAAATCCTGAACTTGAGTTTTATTATCTATTTATTTATTTATGCTTGTTTTGGGGTCACCTCCAACTATTCTCAGGGTTTACTCCTGGCTCTACATTCAGGGATCACTACTGCACCTTGGTGGGCTGCGGGGGACATATAGGGTGTCACTGATCAGACCTGGGTTCGCTACCTGCCGCGGCGAGTGCCCTCACTGCTGTACTGTCTCTCCGCCCCACGGTGAAAGAGCACATTAGTGCTCTTAGAAAGAGCACATTAGAAAGAGCACATTAGTCTTGGTGAGTTATGATTACCAAATGGCAAATTTCATGGTTTCTTTTTTACTTTTTTTTGCTTTTTGGGGTCACAATTGGCAATTCTTCGGGGTTACTCCTGGCTCTGTGCTGACTCCTAGCAGTGCTCAGGGGACCATATGGGATGCCAGGGATCGAACCTGGGTTGGAAGCGTTTAAGGCAAACACCCTATCTGCTGGACTATCACTCCGGCCCAATTTCATGGTTTCTTTCCTTCCAGTTATGCCCTTTTCTGTTCCAAGACACAATATGGAATATGAAAGTGATTTTTCTGGAGCCAAAATGATTTTTGCTGGAGCCAGAGTGATAGTACACTATCACTCTGTATAAAAATGATTAATGTAAAAAAAATGATTTTTTGCGGAGCCAGAGTGATAGTACAGTGGATAGGGCATTTGCCTTGCACACGGGCAACCTGGGTTCGATCCCCATATGGTCCTCTGAGCACCACCAGGAGTAATTCCTGATTGCAGAGGGAGAAGGAGGGAGAGAGGGAGGGAGAGGAGAGAGGGAGAGGGAGAGAGAGAGAGGAGAGAGAGAGAGGAGGGGAAGAGAGAGAGAGAGAGAGAAGAGAGAAGAGGGAGGGGAGGGAGGGGAGAAGAGAAAAGAGAAGAGAAGAGAAAAGAGAAGAGAAGAAAGAGAAGAGAGAAGAGAAGAGAAAAGAGAAGAGAAGAGAAAAGAGAAAAGAAAGAAGAGAAGAGAGAAGAGAAGAGAGAAGAGAAGAGAGAAGAGAGAGAGAAGAGAAGAGAAGAGAAGAGAAGAGAAGAGAAGAGAAAACTCACTTTATTCCCTTCCAGGACAGACAAGCATCATGAGTCAGGGTGGCTTTAAGTACTGTGGAAATTGCTCGGTAGATGGACGGGAGAGAGGGGCTGTGTTAGGGCAGGGAGGCAGGTGTAGACCAAGGACCGTAGTTCTGGGCATTGGATTTTGGAGACATGAGTTGGGGCGAGAGGGGTGGCAAGGAGGATGAAGAAACAGGTGGACTCAGGAGAAGACCACAAAATCATTTCCAATACAGAAACAAGAGCAGAATCTAGCACCTTCTGGACCCAGCAACCAACTGGAGCGGGGCCAAGGAAGTCCATGGGCCTGGCCCGTGAGGCTACCAGGACCGGAGGGGGCAGGCATGCTAGCAGGCCCGTCTTGGACATTTTAAGGTCTGCTGGAATTCCGGGAGCGACCATGCTTTCACCTGAATCTGCTCCCTTTGGTGTGGGGGTGATGGGCTGCCCCAGTGACCAGCTCAGCTGGTGAGGAGGGAGGGTGGGGGTAAGTTCCAGACCCACTCCTGCGGAATTCCTGTGTGCCATGGAGAACTGGGAGCATGTGAGATTTTATTCTGCTCAGCAGCCAGCAAGAGAATGTGGAATCACAACCGCTGGCTGGAGCGGAGCCTCCTGGGTTAGAGAGGAAGGACTGTCCATGACTGTTGTCAGTGACTCCCAGTCTCTACCCGGGCCCCACAGGGATCCCAAGGAGGGCTGGCTGGTGGTTGGACATGCACAGGAGAGCCCAGACTTGGAGACTTTACAACAGGTGTCAGGGAGGCCCTTTGCTTGCCAGAGGGAGGCATCCTGGACACTCTAGATGGTCACTGTGTCCTGGGAATGGCTGGAGCCTAGGGTAGAGCCAGCCTTTCACTTATGAGATGTGCAGAAAGGGAATGAAATGATTGGCCAACAGCGTGCACCCAGCTCTAATACGTGTTTTCCTGAGCCTTTTGGAGCTGAGCATATCATCTGGGTTGTCATCTAGGAAGTGTAAGTTCTTGTGTGGCAGCTTCGAGAAATTGGAAAGGAAAAGAAAAGGTTGGATGGCTGGAATGTGGATGTACTGATGAAGTGTGAGCAGCTCTGTTGCACCGGAGCAGGTGCTGAGGGCTGAGAGATGCCAGGGCCTAAGGTGGAGGGCTGGGGCTGGGACACCGGGTCGGTACTGAGATCTCAGAACCTCTTTTCATGAAAGAAAAAGAAACTGCAGTTGTAACTTCTTAAATAAAAAAAGAAGGCAGTTGAATTTGTTTTCCCCACCCCTCCCTTCCTTCCTTTCTTATTTTTTGTTTTGTTTTTGAGCCATACCTGGTGTTACTCAGGGCTAAGGGATTATCCTTAGTGGTGCTCAGAAGACTGTATGGGAATGCCTGGGATCGGACTCAGGTTGGCAGTGTGCAAGGCAACCTACTCACTGTACTATCTCTTGGCCCCCTCCCTCCCTCCCCTCCCCTCGCCTCCCGCCTGCCTGCCGCCTGCCGCCCACCGGCCTGCCTGCCCGCCCACCCGCCTGCCTGCCCGCCCACCCGCCTGCCTGCCCGCCCACCCGCCCCCCCCCCCCGCCTGCCTGCCCACCCCGCCTGCCTGCTTGCCTGCCCGCCCCGCCCGCCTGCCCACTCGCCTGCCCGCCTGCCTGCCCGCCCGCCTGCCCACCCTGCCTGCCTGCTTGCCTGCCTCCCTTCCTTCCTGTTTGGCCCATACCTGCAATGGGCCTTACCCCTGGCTCTGTGCTCAGGGATCACTCCTGGCAGGGTTTTCTGGAGACCATACATGGTGCTAAGGATTAAACTCAGGTCAACCATGTGCAAGGCTATAGTCTTACCAGCTGGACTGTCTCCTTGGCCCCTGAACTTCATTCTTTCTGGGATATTAGACTAGCTGAGAAGACTTGTGAGCTGGGAGAAAGACCAGGGGGTGCTCCTCCTCCCCACCCCCCAGGTGGGGCTCCTCCTCCCCAGCTCCCAGGGGGCTTCTCCTCCCTTCCCCCACCCCCCACACTCCTCCTCCCCATCCCCTACCGTGTCCTCAGCAGTGCCAGTGTGTGTGGGGGAGTCCTCTCTGGCTTGTTCACCACCCACTGGTGATGCCCCATTCACAAAGGGGGCCCCAGCTGGCCACGCGACCCAGCAGCATCCGTTTGAAGGCAGCAAGCAACAAGCAGGCCCCATTCACAAACCCTGTTCTCCTTTGAAAACCAATCACCATGTGAAGCGTGACTGGGTGGTGGCCGACGTTGGCCCATCTGTCACGCCCTTTGAGAGTGCAGGGACGGCAGCCAGCGGGCCGGCCCCCTCTCCCCTTTGTACCCCAGGGACTTGCGCTGCAAGAGATCTTGGCTCCTGCTGAATTATTCAGAGCAGCCCTCAGTGTCAGTTTTATTATAAATATGCAGATTTCTGCAGGCTCCAAACTTCTAAAGCTACCTCAGCCTCCGTCTCCAGGACTTTTCCGCTGCTGCTTTGTGTCCTGGTCTACAGGGTCCCCGTCCCCCAGGTCTCTATGGTGTCCCCTTTTCCTTTGACGGCCACCTACCCGCCTGCCTCCAGGCTCTGAGACGCCTCCGTGCCCTTTACCTGCTGCATCCTGGTCCCTGGTCTTGGCTCACGCTGTCCTCACGGCCACCTAGCAGTTCCACCTTTTCTCTGTCTCCCAGCTCTGCCGTGCAAGAGGGTGTCATCAGATTTCCAAGTGCCTGCTGCTTGGGGACATGTTAATTACAGGATCCTCCACCTCCCCGGGGCTGCCATGTAATCTACATCCTGTAGCTCTGAACCCCCATATCCTAGTCCCAACTCTGTACTCACCCCTTCCCCAGACCCAGATTCCCAGTTCTGAGTGGGGTCTGGAGAATCCCCCCAGCTGGTAATGAGGCAGAGACGGTAGCACATGTAAGAGTAATGAAATGCAGCGATATTTCGGGCCTGACAGACCTATTTCTGGCAGCCTTAGAATTCAAGTGTGAAGCTTTGTACTGCAGCTGCTACTAGGAGCCTTCAGTTTCTCTAAAGATGTGAATAAAGCTTCCAGGGTTTCAGCTCAGATCACTGTGGCTATTTATCCTGCTGCTGCTTTCATTGTACCTTTTTATTTGAAATTTTAGAGCTTTTAGATGAAGGAGACGCAGCAGCAAGTGCAAAGCATACAAAATATCCTGGTGGGGGGAGAATGGCCCGGTTTCTCTCTGATTGTCGGCGAAGCTCCGGGGCCTAAGAGCTGCTCCCAGGGCACAGAGAGTGACCTCCAGCTTCCCTCTGAGTGGGCCCACTGCCCTCAGGGAATCATGCCCCCCAGGTCCCCCCATTCCCTAGCGGCAGGGTTAGGAGCCTCCTGAGAAAGCTGGAGGAGGGACTGATCACTGAGCACAAGTGTGTCCCGTGCAGCATCCGGTATGGCCCCCAAACAGGGGGAAACAAATAAGAAAGAATAGCAAGCTCTGTTAAGAATCCTAAACCTGAGGACATGGCCCAGAGGTGAGCAGCTCAGCCTGACCGGGCCCTTGGCCCCACACCTGCTTCCCTGGCCCGCCGTGGCTCACTCCGGCACAGCGCCGGAAATAGCCTCCACTAAACGGAAAATACTAAAGTTGTTCAGGAGTCAGGAGAGATGGGCTTCCTTCCTGCCCGTACACTTTGTGCCAAGCCCCTTCCCCCCTCTGGCCAGTGGGGGGTGATTTTAGGGGCCAGAGCTGCCTTCCAAGACCAGCTCCCTCCTTTTCTGGCTTTGCGAGAGTGCACAGGGTGCTTAACCTCCCCCATTCCTCATCTGTCAAAACAGCGGTAACAAGCGCACACCTCAGGGTTGGAGTAGGGATTACATGAGATAATTTGTCTTGAAGAATCCTCACCGCACTGGCATATTGTGGGCATTGTTAGTAATGACCCCAGTCCTTTCTTGCTCCGCCCTCTGCCTCTGTTTCTAGGAGGGAAGTTTAGATTTAGCCAACGGTACACAGGAAACACGGGGGAAGACAAGCATGTCAAATGACAGCAGGGGGTTCCTTGCCAGGCCCAGAATTTGGGACATTCTGTAGGACAAATAGGACCTTCTACTAGTACATGGGGTGGGGTAAAGAGAGAGACAGAGAGACAGGGAGAGACAGAGAGAGAGAGAGAGAGAGAGAGAGAGAGAGAGAGAGAGAGAGAGAGAGAAAACCAAATGTATGGACCTTGTTTATATCTTGATTCAAAACCAGGGAAAAGTAAGGAGGGACTTTTTAGAGAATTTTTGCTGTTGGCTAGGTGATTTGATAGCATTAAGTAACTATATTAGTTTTTACATATAGTCATGCTTATTTATTTTTTAGTTTACATGTATTTTAGGACATTTAAGAAAAACAGTAGGTTCAATGCTAACAAAAATTGGGATTTGCTTTAAAATAATTTAGTGGAGTGAAAGGGGCCATCGAGGAAGCAAAACTGAACATGCCGCGTAACAAGGAAGACTGGTGGTGTATCTGAGCTTGCTAAACTGAAGACTGGTGGTGTATCTGAGCTTGCTAAACTGAAGACTGGTGATGTATCTGAGCTTGCTAAACTGTTTTCCTACTCTCCTATATCTCTGCCTGTTTTCATTAAAGAAAGACAAGGAGCGGTCCTTTCTGGAGGGATGGGGGTGGCTCTCCCATCTGCCTCTCCCTGGGCACCTGCCCAGCCCCTCTCAGCTCTGGGCCTCCTTAGCATTTTTTTTCTTTTGGGTCACACCCAGAAATGCTCAGGTTACTCCTGGCCCGCACTCAGGACTTACTCCTGGTGGTGCTCGGGGGACCATATGGGATGCCGGGATGGAACTCCGGATCGACCACGTGCAAGGCAAACGCCCTGGCTGCTGTGCTATCGCTCCAACGCCCCCTTTTTTTTTGTTTTTGTTTTTTTTGCTTTTTGGGTCACACCCGGCAACGCTGAGAGGTTACTCCTGGCTTCTTCACTCAGGAATTACTCCTCGTGGTACTCGGGGGACCATATGGGATGCTGGGGATCGAACCCAGGTCGGCTGCGTGCAAGGCAAACGCCCTACACACTGTACTATCTCTCCGGCCCCACTCCGACCCCTTGCTGTGGTTTTTATTTATTTATTTATTTATTGATTTTTTCAATGTAAGACTTGTTTTTTAATGTATAATTTCCCTTTTTATCCCTCTATCAACTCCCTTTGCTGTGGTTTTTAAAGTCTTTCGCTGGCTGAAACTCAGACTCGTGTCCAGCCCTAAGCCCGGTTTAGGGCTCCTGCTCCCCTCACAAGCTCAGCTCCCATCACCCCTAACCAGACATGTCCACACCACTCTGACTGCCCTATTCTCTATTTGCAAGGCCCTCTTCCTTCACCCCTACAGAATCTGTTAAAGACGAAGATGTTTTATTTATTTAATTTTGGGGGGTCCGTTGGGGGACCAGCCGGGGGTGTGTGGGTGTCACTCCTGCTTGCAGAGCATGTATCTGCTCTTTCTGGTTTCCCCGAGGTATTTTTTGAAAGCTCAGTTCAAATGTCATTCTTTCTTTACGTTCTCTGGAAGTCTTCACGTGGCTCTCCACACATCTGCTTTCTGGCATAGGGTTGAATCACACTTCCTGGCGCTCAGAGGTTGGATGGGCCACGTGACTAGTCTTAACCAGTGGGAGAGAAGTGGAAGTCATACATTTCGTTTCTGGGCCAAGAATTCAACTGCTAATTCAAAACCTTCCCCAGCTCTTTTTCTCTGGCTCAGCAATATCTGGATACTGGCTGCTCCACCAGACTGGGGTTTGGAACAAGCACAATGCCATGGAGTAGAACCTTCTGTCCAGCCCGAGGGCTGTGGAGTGTGGGGTAAACAAACCTGAAGGGTTGTTTGTTAATTCAGCATATCCTAGTCTATCCTAGCTGATAACATTCTCCTCTCTGATTTAGATCAACTGTGCTGCTTCCTGTGCATTTGCATGGTAACCCTGGGTATGAAATGTGTTTAGAGGACACAGACCTTCAGGTCAGGAATGCTGCCTTATGGTCTTTGTGTTCTGGCTGTCAGCACTTGTCTGCCTGGCACGGTGCCCTGAATAATAGAGAGGGACGCAATGCCCAGCAGATCATAGCTGTCATCAGTATAGTTAGGTATATGCAGAGGTTTGGATGCATTGTCATTGTGAGGGGTCCACAGAACCGTCCTTCCTAGGAATGATGAAGATTAAGAGATGGAACCAGGACCTAGCTTGATGTTCTCAGTGGAAGCCGTGTTCAGCTCCTGGGAGTTGATTGTGACTTGTCAATCTCCTTCCTTTGTGGTTATGAATAGTTAAAAGGTGCTCACGATGACAAGACTGGGACCATGAAATAAATGTAAAGGAGAGGTCGTCTCCTTTTTTAAGAAAACAGCTGATGAAAGTACACAATGATAGCCTCTCAGTACTGTACTGCAAATACCTAAAAGGAAAGAGAACGAGAGAGAGAGAGAGAAAGAGAGAGAGAGAGAGAGAGAGAGAGAGAGAGAGAGAGAGAGAGAGAGAGAGGAAAAGTGCTTGCCACAGAGGCAGACTGGGGATGGGGGTTGGAAGGAGAGAAAGTGGGGACATTGGTGATGGGACATGTACACTGGTGAAGGGATAGATGTTTAACGTATGATCTAAACCCGATCCTGAACAAGTTTGTAACTGTGTATTTCACAGTGCTTTAATAAAAAGAAGAGAAAAGAAAACAGCTGAGAAATATAAAGGCTAGTTCTAGCGTTCATTACCCTTCAAGTGAAGTCTGAGAAAAGAAGTATTGATGATGCATGTGAGCAGAGATTCCAGGGAACAGGAAGAGAAAAACAGGGAGAAGAGAGCCTGGAGAATGAAATAGGAAAGGAGACAAGCCAATAAACTTACATGTTTAGGTATAACAGAAAATTATTTGTTTTGTGTATTGCAACAAAATTGAAATCAATGTACTTATGAATGTGTTACACAGGGACTTGCTCCTGACAGGAATCCTTTGAAAGACAACAGAATTTTTCTTACAAATAATAAGACACCAAGGCATTTATTTATTTATTTATTTATTCATTCATTCAGTCTTCCTTCCTTCCTTCCTTCCTTCCTTCCTTCCTTCCTTCCTTCCTTCCTTCCTTCCTTCCTTCCTTCCTTCCTTCCTTTCCTTCCTTCCTTCCTTCCTTCCTTCCTTCCTTCCTTCCTTCCTTCCTTCCTTCCTTCCTTCCTTCCTTCCTTCCTTCCTTCCTTCCTTCCTTCCTTCCTTCCTTCCTTCCTTCCTTCCTTCCTTCCTTCCTTCCTTCCTTCCTTCCTTCCTTCCTTCCTTCCTTCCTTCCTTCCTTCCTTCCTTCCTTCCTTCCTTCCTTCCTTCCTTCCTTCCTTCCTTCCTTCCTTCCTTCCTTCCTTCCTTCCTTCCTTCCTGTGCTCGGGGACCATATGGGATACCGAGGATCGAAGCCGGGTCAGCCACGTGCAAGGCAAACGCCCTACCCGCTGTGCTATTACTCCGGCCCCCCACCAAGGCATTTTTATCCTATCATTTGCATTTATTCCCAGTCGCCCTTCATTTACTGGATTGATGTTCACCCGTGACTTCCTAGTGACTAGAATCCAATGGAAATTGGATTTATTTTTACAAATAATATTAATAATAATCACAGCCCTGCTCGGTAGAATCCCACCCTACAGCTGTCTATTTCAAGCCCAGGTGGGGCCGGAGCAATAGTCCAGCGGGTAGGGCGTTTGCCTTTGCCCATGCCGGTCGAGTTTGATCCATTGCATCCCATATGGTCTCCTGAGCACCACCAGGAGTAATTCCTGAGTGCAGAGCCAGGAGAACGCCCTGAGCATTGCCGGGTGTGACCCAAAAAAGAAAAAAAAAACAAAAAACATCAAGCCCAGGTATGCCTGATCCAGAGACTCAGAGACACAGGGTAGAGCTGCTACCGGTTCCCCTGTGTCCAGCTGATCATGAGGCACCTAGGAGGGAAGGCAGGTTCTAGCCCTGGCCCACCACCCTAGCAGAGCCTTGCAAGAAGCCAGAGGACCCCCCCCCACACACACACACACCATGAGGGCTGCCATTTTCAACTTCCAGACTCGCATGGCAGAGCCTGGCAAGTTATCCATGTAGATTTGATATGCCAAAAACCAGGAACAATTATAGACCTCATTCCCATGACCTGAAGGAATGGTTTGAGGCTCTTCATATTCCTGGAGCAGTTGCCCTTGGGCTACACTAGCATGTGATAGGACATGTAGAGATGTTATTGGTACCCGCTCGAGCAAATCAATGAAAAATGGGAAGACAAGCGATACAAGTGAATAATAATAATAATAATAATAATAATAAAAATAATAATAATAATAATCACTTGTATCACTTCTCTTCCCATTGATCATCAAGTGGGCACCAATAACATCTCCATACGTCCTGTCACGTGCTAGTGTAGCCTAAGGGCATCTGCTCACTCCAGGAACATAAAGAGCCTCAAACCATTCCATCAGGTCATGGAAATGAGGTCTATAATTGTTACTGGTATTTGGCATATCAAATATCAAATACGACATGGATAGCTTGCCAGGCTCTGACATGTGGTGGGATACTTTTGTAGTCACCTCTAATCTCAAGCATTGATTGATGGACCGCGTGGCTGCTTTGTGGCCGCATGAGCTGGACTTGTGATCAGCTCTTCTACTGGGTGGAGCACTGACGAGTGGGGAGTCTGGATGTGGAAAATGGCGGCCCTCATGGTATGGGGGTTCTAGTAATAATAATATAATATAATATAATATAATATAATATAATATAATATAATATAATATAATATAATATAGTAATGTAATGTAATATAATATATAATGCAATGCAATGCAATACAATACAATATAACATAACATAACATAACATAATATAAAATATAATATAATAAATATAATATAATATCACTGTCACTGTATCACTGTCTTCCCGTTCATCATCGATTGGATCGAGTGGGCCCCAGTAACATCTCCATATGTCCTGTTTCATGCTAGTAGAGCCCAAGGGCACCTGCCCGCTCCAGGAACATAAAGAGCCTCAAACCATTCCATCAGGTCATGGGGATGAGGTCTATAATTGTTACTGGTATTTGGCATATCAAATACGACACGGGTAGCTTGCCAGGCTCTGCCGTGCAGGTAGCATGCACTTCTAGTCATCTCTAAATCCAGCATTTATTGATGAACTGTGCAGCATAATATCCTATCCTATCCTATCCTGTCCTGTCCTGTCCTGTCCTGTCCTGTCCTGTCCTGTCCTATCCTGTCCTATCCTGTCCTATCCTATCCTGTCCTGTCCTGTCCTGTCCTGTCCTGTCCTGTCCTGTCCTGTCCCGTCCTGTCCCGTCCTGTCCTGTCCCGTCCTGTCCTGTCCTGTCCTGTCCCGTCCTGTCCTGTCCTGTCCCGTCCTGTCCTGTCCTGTCCTGTCCCGTCCTGTCCTGTCCTGTCCTGTCCTGTCCCATTCTGTCCTGTCCTGTCCTGTCCTGTCCCGTCCTGTCCTGTCCTGTCCTGTCCTGTCCTGTCCTGTCCTGTCCCGTCCTGTCCTGTCCTGTCCTGTCCCATCCTGTCCCGTCCCGTCCCATCCCATCACATCACATAACAAACATAATATAGGGGCGGAGCGATAGCCCAGCGGGTAGGGCATTTGCCTTGACGCGGCCGGCTCATGCCGGCCAGGGTTCGATCCCGGCATCCCATATGGTCCCCCGAGCACCGCCAGGAGTGATTCCTGAGTGCAGAGCCAGGAGTGACCCCTGAGCATTGCCGGGTGTGACCCAAAAAAGCAAAAAAAAAAAAACCAAAAAAAAAAACATAATATAACATAACATAATATAATATAACATAATATAATATAACAATATAACATAACATAATATAACATAACATAATATAACATAATATAATATAACAATATAAAATAGCATAATTAATATGATATCATCTGATATCATCTTATATAATATGATATGATATGATATGATATGATATGATATGATATGATATGATATAATATAATATAATATGATATAATATAATATAATATAATATAATATGATATGATATGATATGATATATAATATAATAGATAAATATAATATAATAAATATGATATGATATAATAAATATGATATAATTAATAATATAATATAATATAATATAATATAATATAATATAATATAATATAATATAATATAATATAATATAATATAATATAATATAATATAATATCACTGTATCACTGTCTTCCCGTTCATCGTCAATTTGCTCGAGCGGGCACCAGTAACATCTCCATATGACCTGTCTCATGCAAGTAGAGCCCAAGGGCACCTACTTGCTCCAGGAACATAAAGAGCCTCAAACCATTCCATCAGGTTATGGAATGAGGTCTATAATTGTTACTGATATCTGGCATATCAAATACAACACGGGTAGCTTGCCAGGCTCTGCCGTGCGGGTAACATACTTTTATAATATCCACTGAGTGGATAATATATTATCTACTCAGTGAATATTATATTATCCACTGAGTGAATAATATAATAAATTAATATAATATAATATAATATAATATAATGTAATGTAATGTAATATAATATAACATAACAACATAACATAACATAACATAACATAACATAACATAACATAACATAACATAACATAATATAATATAATATAATATAATATAATATAATATAATATAATATAATATAATATAATATAATATAATATAATATATAAATATAATAAAATCAATATGATATGATATAATAAATATAATATAATATAATACAATATAATATAATATAATATAATATAGTATAGTATAGTATAATATAATATAATATAATATAATATAATATAATATAATATAATATAATATAATATAATATAATATAATACAATACAATATAAATAAATATGATATGACATAAGAAATATGATATGATATGATGAACATGATATGATATAATGAATATGGTATGATATAATAAATATGATATGATATGATATAATATAATATAATACAATACAATATAATATAATAATATAAAATAATCCCTTTTTCTTTATTTCTGGGGTTTGAACCTAGGGACTCATGTACAAGGCATGCACTCACCACTGAGCAACGTCCCAAGCTCTCCTGATATTAATGACAGGTCTCCTTCCAATGCTTCTCAGCTACCTTCTGGCTACATCTCCTGGATTCTTGCCCAGACTCATTGTCCTTTTCCCACTCTATAGATGTTCTCCTGCTTCTATTCTGGTCTTTCTCACTTCTGCCCACTCTCACACTGCACACCCGCTATGTGAAATGGATTCAACTGTTACTCTGTGAAGCCAGTTCCAAAATTCACTCCCCCCTGCTCTGTCTCCTGAGTTCTGGAGGTTTATATCTATTCAATCACCCTGCACATACTTATTAAACAGCTATATATGCCAGGAGGTGGGATAAAGCAGTCAATAGGAACTTACCTGGGAGTGCTAGACAATATGGAACTTAGTGGACAAAAGCCAAGTAAACCAGATAATTTTAAGTTGTGTTAAGTGTTAGGCAGACAATAAAGCAGGTCTGTAAGTTGAGAGAGAGAGAGAGAGCAAGAGAGAGCGAGAGCGAGAGAGAGACTGTGTGTCCATGTGCATGTGTGTGTGTCTGTACATGCTACTTATAGTGACTGCTATGGGGGCATTTGAATGGAGAGTGTTAGTGGCATCTGTCATTTGAAGCTGTGTAAGCACACAGGCCCTAGAAAATGTCTTAGGATGTATGAGAATGGGAAGGAAGGCCACTGTGGCGTGGAGCAATGTCTGCACACAGCAGAGTGTGAGAAAGAGACGAGCAGAGTCTGGGGACAGAGCAGTAGGACAGCAGTAGGGTATTGCTTTGCATGTGGCCTACCCCGGTTCGATCCCCAGATTCCCCTAGATGACTCCCTGAGCACTGCCCAGAGTAATCACTGAGTGCAGAGCCAGGAATAGTCCCTGCACATGCTGGGTATGGCCCCAAAATAAAATAAAACAAAAATCAAAATGAGAGAGATAGAGACAGAGACACAGGAAAACACACACACACACACACACACACACACACACACACACACACACAGGAGGTCCAACCGACAAGGTGACATGCTTTTTTTTTTTTTTTTACTTTTGGTCACACCCGGCAATGCTCAGGGGTTATTCCTGGCTCTGCACTCAGGAATTACTCCTGGCAATACTTAGGGGACCATATGGGACGCCAGGCATTGAACCCAGGTTGACTGCCCATTCGCTGCGCCTCCCCTCCAGCCCCATGATCTGTTGTTTTGGCCCAACCCAGCAGTGCTCATGGCTTCACTCCTACAGGTCAGCATCCAGGGAAGACTCTGGATACTTTCGCCTCACTTGAAGATTACTAAAGCAGGTGGGACTGAGATGCCCCATTGAAAAGTTTTTCTTTTTTTTTTTTTTTTTTTGCTTTTTGGGTCACACCCGGCAATGCTCAGGGGTTACTCCTGGCTCTGCACTCAGGAATTACTCCTGGTGGTGCTCGGGGGACCATATGGGATGCCGGGATCGAACCCAGGCCGGCACAGGCCGGCCGCGTGCAAGGCAAACGCCCTACCCGCTGGGCTATCGCTCCGGCCCCTGAAAAGTTTTTCTTAAAGAGTATTTTTGGACTTTCTCTTAAAGCCCTTGTGTTTTCTTGAACATATATTTCCTCTCTTTCTTTGCCATCCCATCTTTCTAAGTAAGTTTCCATAAAAATGATTTTGCTTCACACACACACACACACAAAGTATTTTTTGGAAGCCAGAGAAATTGCTCAAAGGGCTGAGCACATGGTTTGAATGCTGGAAGCCTGATTTAAATCCCTGACAGGGCGTGGTTCCCAGAGCACTGTCAGAGATGATCCCTGAGCACTGACTCAGGTTCAGCTTGAACCAAAAATTAAGAAAAAGTGTTTCAGGGGCAAAGATGATTCAAAGGGCTGAGTGAGTTTATGCTTTGCATGTTGGAGCCCAGGTGAGAGCTGCAGTCCTGGTCCTCTGAGCTGGGAGTGATTTCTGAGCACTGAGATAAGAGTAGCTCGTCAGAATGACCAAGGGTGGCTCTAAAAAAAAGGATTTGGGGGCATGGGAAAATGACTCTGTACCTTAGAACACACCCAGGTCCTCAGCTTAGTACCTGGTACTGCACTCCCAGTAAATTCACATTCACTGCCCACCAGAGGACCAGGTGTCTTTATTTTTGTTTTTGCTTTTGGGGTCACACCTGGCGATGCTCAGGGATTGCTCCTGCCTTTGCACTCAAGAGTTACTCCTGGCACCACTCGGGAGACCATATGTGATGCCAGGGATCGAACCCGGTCAGTTGCGTGCAAGACAAATGCCCGACCTGCTGTATTACCGCTTCAGCCCCGAATTTTAGAAAGCACAGAACAAAATGCTTGATCACCTTCCAGAAGCCTGTTATCTAAACTTCTACTCCATCGTAAGTGTGTGTGCGTGCGTGTGTGTGTGTGTGTGTGTGTTTGTGTGAGTGTATGTGTATGAATTTTGGCAACACCCAGTGTTGTACAGAGGTTACTTAGTGCTCAGTTGTGGTGGGTCATTCCACACTTTGTGTGTTTGGGGGGCACAGTGATGTTCCAGAGATCGATTCTGTGGCACCAATAGAACAAAACGTGAGCTCAGGCACTTTGAGTATCTCTGTGACTCCCCAGTGACCTTATCTCAGTAAGGGCTGGAAAGCAGAGGCAGGGAAGGACGCTAGGGTAAAGGGAGAGGCCAGTAGAGATGGGAAAAGGAGCAAGTGCTGCAGGCCTCGCAGGAGTACCGTCCCCCAGCCCTGACTCCTTGCAGTAAACATGGCAGTGAGGCCAGGACAACACCTGGCACCTTCACTTCAAGCTGCTGCCCCTCCTTTCCTCTGTCATTCTGCAGTGACTCCTGTGTATCAGCATTATCTGTGTTTCTCAAACTTTGTCAAGCTCCCTTCTGAATTTGTTTCCTGCCTGAGGACAGCCCCCCACCCCATCATATGGTTGACCACTAGTCTTGTGCCTTGGTTTTCATGGGGATCCTGGAGTATCTTGGAGCCATCAGGAGGACCCATAGGGTCTGCAGTTGTGAGACACTACTGGATGGATGGGTTGAAAACAGGGCCCAAGGGATGGCTGTGGATTCAGGGAGTTTATTTTGGGGGGTGATCCTTGGGAAACAACAGTTGGAGAACAAGGAGAGAAAGGTGGGGATGGAGAATTCCAAGGAGAGGGCCTGATGCGTCTCAGATTGTCCCTAAGACCAAGAGGCCTTTCAGGTCCTCGATGGAAACTGTGGCTCAGTGCTGAGAAACGTCAACGTGGGCTTTCTGAGCACCTGGAATGCCTTGTCTCCAAATTAATAAGACAGGGAGGCTTGGTTTCTAGTTAGTGGTTTCTCATTGTCCGTGACTAGAGGATATACTGGGGACACTAACCTACTGAGCTGCTCCGTACACTGCTGAGTCCCAGCTTGCGCCATGGCAGAGAACAAGAGGTGGTGGCCAGGATAGAAGTGTGGGCTCGGGGCCCAGGGCTTGTCAGTGGACACCTGAATGTATCTGCTGCAGCTCTCACTGCTTCTAAGACACACCCTGAGTACTGGGGAGAGCCCAGTTGGTGGAGCACCTGTCTTTCAGGCAGGAGGCTTTGAGTTCCATCCCTGGGGCCACCCACATGCTGAGTGCAATCCTGCAACAAAGTTCGTGATCTCTGGAACCCCACAACCAGGTGTGAGTGAGTGCTGGAATGGACATGGCCCCAGGTGGACTTCATAACTCGTGATAAGTGTGACTCAGAGGGAAGGGGACAGTGCTCTATTGTGTCCCTGATATCCCTGAGTCATCCAGGCTCACATATGGGAACTCTTCTAAGCAGGTTTCTTTTGGACCTGTCCAGCACTGATCAGGCGGCCTGGGGGCTGCACTGGCCATTCTCGGCCAGCTGAATGCTATGCTGTTCAGGTTCCGTGATGCTGAGGTCTCCAAGGCTGCACCGTGTGGTGCTCAGCGAACTATGCAGCATGTGGAATTGAACCTAGGTCTGGTGCATGCTGGGAATATGCCCTAACCACTGAGTTATCTCCTGCCCCTTCCCGTATCATTCTTTCCCTTGTTTGTCTCCATAGCCTCTCTTAATTAGGAGGCCATTCCCCCCAACCCCACTGTTTTTTTAATGAAAAAACTGATTTGCAAAGGTATTGATATTTGAATTTTAGGCATATAACATTTCAATTCTAATCCCATCACCCTTGCCAACTTCCCTCCACCAGTGTTCCCATATTCCCCCCCCCACCCCAACCCCATCCCCACATGTCACCTTGACAGGCACATTACAAAGTTTCAGTGGTTGCAGCTCAGATCTCATGTTTCCAGTTGCTGTTGAGTCTGTGTTTCGGATAGATGGCTGTACCCTCACCCATGTCACCTGTATAACTGAAGCCCTGGGTAGGCCATTTTTGATGACGACCTCCTGTCATGATTAAGTATCAGTGATGCAAAAAAAAATGGTACAATGGAATGAATTCAAGATGTTATGGATGCCTCTGACTCAGTATCTGGGATTCAAGGAAACTTTCAGGACAAATGACGCTGAAACTAAAATCTGAGAATTTGGTGGAATTTGTTGGGCATAGCGATGGGATGAAAAATTTCAGATTTGAGGGGCTGGATAAAGCGCTTTGAGAGAGCCCCTCTGTTACATATAGCCTCCTGAGTACTTCCAGGGGTCACTCATGAGGTCAAAGTCAGGATCCTCTAAGCACTTCAGGATATGACCCCAAACAAAAACAAAGAGTTTCAGATGGGGAAAATCATGCGAAAAAAAAAAAAACTCAGAAGATGGCAAATGTTTGTTGTTTGAAGTTTGATGGTCATACAGGACCCAGTGAGCCCTTTTAATAAGGATGCTTTATTTTAAAGAAAATGGGAGGGGCGGAGCGATAGCCCAGCGGGTAGGGCATTTGCCTTGCATGAGGCCGGCCCGTGCTGGCCTGGGTTTGATCCCCGGCATCCTATATGGTCCCTCGAGCATCGCCAGGAGTAATGCCTGAGTGCAGAGTCAGGAGTAACCCCTGAGCATCACTGGGTGTGACCCAAAAAAAGCAAAAAAAAAAAAAAAAAAAAGAAAAGAAAGAAAAAGAAAAAGAAAAGAAAAATAAAAAGGGGAGACCTGTATTTAAAAGAGGAGAGTGATGGGATTGAATCTGAGTTTTACTGGGCCAGAGCTATAGTATAGTGCCTTGCATGTCGCTGACCTGAGTTTAATCCTTGGCATCCCATATGGTCCCCTGAGCACCACCAGGAGTGATCCCTGAGCACAGTGCCAGGAGTAAGCCCTGAGCTCTGCTACTGTGACCCATAAAACCAAAACTAAAAACAGAAAGAACCTGAGTCTTGCTATGTTCACTTTGTATGACACTAAATAATTGAAATAACAATAATGGCAGCACAAAGGGGAAGGGAATGGGGCCGGGAACCCTAGCAGGGATGTGTAGATCTTTGCAAACGAGGCCCCCAGGGGCTGGGGATGCGTTAGCGGATGCAGCTCAGCACTTGGCGTAGTGCGTGAGACTCTGGGTTCCACCCCAGTACTTGCTCCCCCAATCCCGCGAAACAGTTTTCTGAAGCCAGAGCAAGTCCCATGCCTTCACTCTATTGAAAGGTGGGATGTGTAGTTATGTCATGTGACTGGTAGGGTCTCAAGTGGTCAGCTCATGTGATGGCACGGACGATGGCTGCCATGAAGAATGATGTCGGGGTTCACTGAGGTGGAGGAATGGGTAGCACCACATCTGGCCTCTTGCACCCCCAATCTTGTCGTCTGCTATGGTCAGAATCCTTGAGCCAATAAGAAAAATCAATCATTCCTCTGAGTGAATTCTCCTTAGAAGCTCCCTGTCACTTAACCAATGCTTCATGAACCCAGAGTGTGGCCTTCTGTGGCTCGGCACCTGCTTCGTTGTCTGGCTCCATTCACGGACTCCCCCGCTGTGCTCCAGCCTCACTCTCTGGTTATTCTCCAGCAGTATTTAGAGTGTTAGGTGCATGTTCTCTCAAGTTGACTTTTCTCAGCTCTCCTTCACCCTGAGCCTCTCTCTTCATTCTGACGGGCCTTTATCTAGCCCGTTCTATCTTGGGATGCACACCATGTGTCTACTGGGGCTAACACAGAGCTTTACTTAGTGGAGACATTTACAGTATTGAATTAGGTTGGCTCCTTCTTGTTGCTATTACTAAGGTACTATAAAAAGGTAAACTTATGTTCAAACTGTCCTACTCAGAATGAGAGAAGGGTGAAGATATAGCTTTGCTAAGAGAAGTCCTTTCTACCTATGGGGAAAATGACAGACTCTGGAAACTGGTAAGTCAGGAAAATCCCCAAAACTTCACCCCAAGGGATATTAGTATAAACTGAAGCAGGGTCTGGGGAATGTGGCATGAGACAAGATTAGGAGGCGGGTGATGCCAGAGCTCTGTCCCTGTCCTAAGCGCCTTTGGGTTCTTACTTTCTCCATGACTAAGGAATCTAACAACCCGAACCAGGTATAGACCTTGCAGGCAAGGTCGGTCACTTGAGCACCATCTCGGTTGTTCTAAGGGACAATTCAGAGCTGAAAAGTTGAGTGTCTTTTTTTGTTTGTCTGCTTTGTTTTGTTTTTGGGCCACACCCAGAGGTGTTCAGAGTCTAGTCTGGCTCTGTGCTCAGAGGTCACTCCTGGCGGGACTGGGGAGACCATCTGGGGTGTTAGGGATGTAACTGGGGGTGTGCAGCATTTAAGGCAAACATCTGTGTACATCCATTTCAGCTACAGGCTGAGTGTCTGGAAGAGCCCTAAGGCTTGTTTAGAGAAAGAAGTTCTCATGCCACACTTCAGATCAAGATTAATTTTCTCAAGATCTCTGGTTTATACTAGTTATAGACCCAACCAGATACAAATGCCTGGATCTGACCAAGGAATTACGTGCCAGAGAAACTGCTAGCCTAGATGCCTAAATGACAATGGCCAGAGACTTCAACATAATGCTCTGGGGGGCCCAGGCAATTCTCTGTGACTCAAACTCCATAGGGGGAATAACATTAAATCAGCAATTCCTATACTCATGTACATAAAATGTGTATTGAAAATATAGTATCTTAGGCTTTATCCCTGCAAAGTGTGGTTTCTTCTATCTGGGCTTAATTAGACTCAGGGGTCTATAATATTAATAACTGTCCCTGACAAGTCACACGTCGGTGATCAAGAAACCTCACTTTGCCATTCTTTTCTTTCCTTTCCTTTCTTTTCCTTTTTTTCTTTTCTTTTCTTTTCTTTTTCTTTTCTTTTCTTTTCTCTTCTCTTCTCTTCTCTTTTTTCTTTTCTTTTCTTTTCTCCTTCCTTCCTTCCTTCCTTCCTTCCTTCCTTCCTTCCTTCCTTCCTTCCTTCCTTCCTTCCTTCCTTCCTTCCTTCCTTCTTCCTTCCTTCCTTCCTTCCTTCCTTCCTTCCTTCCTTCCTTCCTTCCTTCCTTCCTTCCTTCCTTTCTTCTTTTTTTCTTCTTTTTTTTTACTTTTTTTTTGGTAACGCTCAGCGATGCTCAGGGGTTACTCCTGACTGCACTCAGGAAATACTCCTGGTGGTGCTGGGGGCCATATGGGATGCCGGGATTGAACCTGGGTCAGCCACATCCAAGGCCGCTGTACTATCGCTCTGACCCCAGCCTTTCATTACTTAAGGACGGGCAACAAGGTTTCTTTTGTCCTTTGAGTATTAGACACTGTGCAGGGCACAGGCTAAGAATATGACTTATCTATTGGGCCAGAAATATCGCAGGTGTCAGAGAAAAGGGGGACTTGAGGCGTGCACAGACTGGGATATCAGAGACTTCAGTCCCTGCACTCCTGCTCCCCAGTTCTGCTTGCCCCTGCTCTGCACCTCTTCATGCTGCCTTATCCAGACGCTGGGCCCCAGTTCTGCTTGCCCCTGCTCTGCACCTCTTCATGCTGCCTTATCCAGACGCTGGGCTGGCCACGATCCTGCCTGGGGTCGTTTGTCAGTGTCCCTTGCACAGGCAGAGAATTCCGGGAACATCAGTGGGGCGAAATGTGCCAAATGTCAGAGGAAGTGTCTTCTCAGTGGCTTTTCCATGTTAATCTTCTGCTCACTACCCTTGGGATAGGGAGTGTTCTGAGAACTTTAACGCAGCAATTATATTTTTCAGACACCTTGGTTGACTCATGTGCGTCAACTCTACACACCCGCCATCAAAGGCCATGGAATTGTCAAGGTCAGGATATTTTAAAGCCCCATCTTGGGAGTGCCCTGGACTCTGCTAGCTCAGCGCAGGAAGAGGTAAGTGTCCAGAAGACAGCTGCTGTGTGAGTGTCTGCTCTTAAGGAAAATCTAACAGTACTTCTCAGTGTGGGTCTAGCCATTCAATTGTTTAGTCCTAGCGACTAGTGACCCAGTGACCACATATTTCTCTCTCTTCATTCTCCAACCACTGCATCTATCACCCACAATATGTCACACGTCAGGGAGGATGCAAAGATACACAGCGCTCAGACCCTAAGTGTTTGCTCACTGTAGGAAGCAACACAGTGGTCCTGCAGAGAGACACAGTAATTTTAAAAGTTTGGTCTGCATGTGGGAAATTGTAAACTCACTATAGAATAGTATCAGACTTTGAGTGATGGGGAGGATGGGGAGCTATAGAGAAGTCTCCTGAGATCAGGCTCCATGTTGAATATATACATTTAAATAGATATTATCCAGACCAACTTGTGTTTCTGGCCAAGACAGAATAACAGAGACAGAATGTACTCTCCCACTTGAAGCAATGGAAAACTTGTACATATTGTACAAAACAGTGGTGTGGTGTAGGAATTAGGGAGGAAGGGAGAGAGGGAGAGAGAGCAGTAGAGAAAGAGAGAGAGCTCAATGACTGAAAATATGCTTTGATTCCATGACACTGGGTTTGATTGCTCATTAACACTTGCCCCCAACCACAGAGCCAGGAATAGCCTCTCTGTGTATAGCATACATACCCTTCCCAACACTGAAAAATTACAACTGAAAACAAAGCTCACACCAAACCAATCAACAACAAAAGTTGTAGTTTGGATCCCAGACAGCATAGAACAGTGATCCTAATGGGGTGACAAGCAGTAAAGGGGGTCCCCCGATCACTGCAGCTCATCACCCCCATGAGAGTTTCCAGGTTGCATCACAAAGGATATTAATTCAGGGAGAGAACAGAATTTCTGCATTGAGGAGATGGAAATTCTTTTTGTTTTTGGGTTACAGCTAGTGGTGCTCAGGTGCTATCCTGGCTCTGTGTTCACGGAGTGATCCCTGCAGTGTTCAGGGAACCTTACGTGGTTCCGAGGATCCAAACCACAGTGAGATGCAAGGCCTTCACCCTGTGTGATCTCTCTGACCCTGAGTTAAGGAGATGGACTAGGAGACCCAGGGAGGACAGTGCAGCTGGATTGTTTTCAGGAAAGAGAATAGAAGAAGATGGGGGAAAGTAGCAGGATAGGAGAGAGCCGACAGTTCCAAGGACCCTGCAAAAGATTCCCTGGAGTTTCCAGCTGTGTGCTGGTGAGAACATGGGTATGAGGATTTTGCCTGATTAGAGGAAAAAATAGCGCAGTTACCTGAGTTCAGTCTGCACCTGAAAATTCATGTTCCTACTCTACAGAGTGAGCAATTTCATTCATCACAAGGCATCTAATAGAATGATCAGAAGGTTATTGCCTGGAGCTGGAGTGATAGCACAGTGAGTAGGGCATTTGCCTTGCATGCGGTCAACCTGGGTTCTATCCCTGGCCCCATATGGTCCCCCGAGCTCCGTCAGGAGTAATTCTTTTTAAATATTTTATTATATCACCATGAGATACACAATTACAAAGATGTTCATAAGATGTTCATATTTGGGTTTCAGTCATACAGTGTTCCAGCACCCATCCCTCCACCAGTGCCCATTTCCCACCACCAATGTCCCCCTCCCCTAGACTGCCTCTATTGCAGTTTCTTTATTTCTTTCTCTTCTCTCTCTCTCTTTCTCTTTTCCTTCCCTTCCACATTGTGGATTACAATACATACATTAAAATGATGTCATGTGTATCTTTTGCCTGTATTTAATGCTCAGTTCTAGGTTGGTATTAGCACTTTCGACAATTATTGGCACACTGTTCCATTCTCTGTTTTACCTAGCCTTTGATTCCCACACCTTTTACAAGACCTGCCAGGAGTAATTCTTGAGCGAATTGCTAAGAGTAACCCCTGAGCATCGCTTGTGTGACCCAAAAAGAAAAAAAAAGGTTATTGCCAAGGCAATAGTAGAGCAGGTAGGGCATTTGCCTCCTTGAGGCCTACCAGGGTTCAATCCAGGAGACTGCATATGGTCCCTCAAGCCCTCTAGTTCTGATTCCTAAGGGCAGTGCCAAGAGTAAGCCCTGAGTACCACCAGGTGTTGTCCCAAAACCAAACAAAAACAAAACAAAAACTGAGGGGTATTGCCTCAATATAGAACTAAATTAGCTATAGATTAATGGATGTTCAGGTCCCAACAATGCCTTAAACCAAGTCTCAAAAAATGTCAAAATAAATGTGGTCAGGGATACAGCTCATTGGTACGGTACATGGGCACATGCCTTCCCTGTGAGACCCTGTGAGAATTCTCAGTACCAAAAAAAAAAAAAAAAGAAAGCCAAGTTATTGGTCAGGGATATAGCTCAATGGTGGAGCACTTACCTTGCTCTGAATTCAATGCCGGGCACTCGCCCCTCCCCCCAAAAGATCAAACTATTTCTAAATAGTTTAACTACTTCAAAAGGTAGTCCAAGAAGTTCAAGAGGAATAAAAAAGTATCTAAGACTGGACTCCACTGCTCAGGAGAAGCCTCATCCATAAACTAATCTCTTGAAAATCTCAGGTATGCAGATTTTGTGACTGAATCTCCAGATTTTCACAGGTTTTTGGATAGGCTACCTCCCCACATCCCTCTGGTCTTCTGGAAGGCCCGGCAGTCACACACATGCCCCAAAGCTGCCATCCAGCTAAACATTTAACTCCAGCTTTAGCATGCTGTTAACATTTTTGAAATTTTTTGGGCCTGAGCGATAGTCCAGCGGGTAGGGTGTTTGCCTTGCACGCGGCTGGCCTGTGCAGGCCCGAGTTTGATCACCGGCATCCCATATGGTCCCCCGAGCACCGCCAGGAGTGATTCCTGAGTGCAGAGCCAGGAGAAACCCCTGAGCATTGCCAGGTGTGACCCAAAAAAAAAATTTTTTTGGGAGCACATGGTTGCATCTGCAGCTGCAGGACATCTCAAACTCTACAACACTGATAAAGCATGTAGCACATGTAAACTAGAAGGCAACCAACCTCTAGTAACAAAATATAAATACACATATTGTTATTCTGTAACAGTATGTTAGCAATCTCTTATGCAAGGGCTTAAAATGTCCATGGTGCGATAAAACAATCTTCACTGACATTTTTTACTTCTTGTTGGTTTCTCAGCACTGCTCAGAGCCAGCCCAGTAAAACTTCGCACCAGCGGTACAGGCAATATGAGAGCCAGCCCAGTAAAACTTGCTGGTACAGGAAGTGCAGCGGTATCAGCGGAACAGGCAATATGGAGCAGCCTGGGAGGCGCCAGGGCTGCACCGTGTTCTGGGGAACGTGCAGTGCCAAGGGTCTAACTCAGGGCTTCAAGCATGCAAGAAGCATGTATTTCACCCCTTTGAATATCTCTCCAGCCCCTTTCACTTAAAATATTTTATTATACCATCTTTAGATATACAATTAAAAGATTTTTATGTTTGAATTTTGGTTTTACAGTGTTCCAACACCCATCCCTCCACCCCTGCCCATCTCCCACCACCAATGTCCCACCTCCCTCCCCTTCCCCAGTCTGCCTCCATGGCAGGTTCTTTTTTTTTAATTAATATTTTATTATACCTCCGTGAGATATACAGTTACAAAGTTGTTCATGTTTGGGGCTTTCGGTCACATAGTGTTCCAGCACTCATCCCTCCACCAGTGCCCACTTCCAAACACCAATGTCCCCGATTCCCTCCCTCCTCCCATAGCCTGCCTCTATGGCAGTTTCTTTATCTCTTTTCTCTCTCTCTCTCCCTCTCTCTTCTCTTTCTGTCTTCCTTCTCTTACATATTGTGGCTTGTAATACATAAACCTAGAAGTTATCATGTATATCTTTTTCCCTGTATTTAATGTTTAGTTCTAGGTTGGTTTTACCCACTTTGACAATAATTAGCACATTGTTCCCTTATCTGTCTTATGTAAACTCTGATCACACGTTTGTGGTAATTTCCACCTTTGACAAGACCTCCTGATCCACGTTTCACCTGACCTTGGATTTTGGTATCATAATATGTATATGTATATACATATATATGTATATATATGTCATGCAAATAAATGCAGTCATTCTTTATCTGTCTTTTTCCTTCTGAAAAATTTCTCTTAACATGATCCTCTCCATGTCCATTCATTTATAGGCAAGTTTCATAACTTCATTGTTCCTAGCTTCATAGTATTCCATTGTGCAGATGTACCAAAGTTTCTTTATCCAGTCATCAGTTCTTGGGCATACTGGTTGTTTCCAGATTCTGGCTATTGTGAACAGTGCTGCTATGAAAATTAAAAGTGCAGATGGTGTTCTCACTGTGTGTTTTTGGCTTCCCAGGGTATATCCCCAGGAATGGTATGGCTGGGTCAAATGGGAGCCCAATTTCTAGTCTTTGGAGGAATGTCCATATTGTTTTCCAGAAAGGCTATACCAGTCGACATTCCCACCAACAATGGATGAGAGTCCCCTTTAACCCGCATCCACGCCAGCACTTGTTGTTCTTACCCTTTTGGATATGTGCCAGTCTCTGTGGTGTGAGATGATGTTTCATTGTTGTTTTGATTTGCATCTCTCTGATGACTAGTGATGATGAGCATTTTTTTCATATGCCTTTTGGCCATTCTAATTTCTTCCTTGTTGGAGTTTCTGTTCATTTCTTCTCCCTATTTTTTGATGGGCCTGGCTATGGCAGGTTCTTTATCTCCTTTCTCTCTCTACTTCTCACTTCACTTTCTTACACATTGTAGATTGTAATATATTCTAGAACATGATTGGTTCCACTAGTTTGATGTACCAGGTCCGGACCACAAAAATGGCAACTATTATGGTGAGTGAGTCTTATTCGGCTGCTTCCGAAGCCCTACAGAGGTGATGGGCCCATTCCCAAAACCCATCTTGCATCCTGGGAGCCTCATGGTCAGCTGAGCTAGGGGAGATCTGGATGGCAGCTCTCCCTGTGCGTCTGAGTCTCTGCATCATGGCCGAGAACCCAGAGGCAGTTCGTGGGCAGAGCCACCAGGCCTCTGGGACGGGTCAGAGAGGGAAATGGTACCCCAGCTCCATCTCCAGGAACGCCCAGTGACTTCTGCCTCGAGAGCTGTCTACCTGGGCACGAATTCGGCTGCTCTGAGCTGGTCTTGAGATCAGCGTATCTCTTGCATGGGTTCTGATGAAATGTGGGGTCCGGACTGTGATAATAGTGGCTATTATGGTGAGGCGAGTCTCATCTGGCTGCTTCCGAGGCCCTATAGAGGTGATGGGCCAACACCCAAAACCCATTTTCCCTCTGGGGAGCCTCATGGTCAGCTGAGCTAGGGGAGAGCCGGATGGCAGCTCTCCCCCATGCGTCTGAGTCTCTCATCTTTCTCTCTATCTCTATTTCTGTCTCTATGTTTCTCTCTCTCTTCTCCTACACCTTGTGACTTGCCTTATGGTTTATGATGCAATTATCTGTGTGTATATTCAGTAGTGAGTTCTAGTGTGACATTATAGTTCCTCATTCCCCATCAACCTCCCCAGTTTGTTACAACTACAATGATAATTATGCTGTGCAGATGTGAAAGATTCTGGGAAGGACCTGGTCCTAGCCTACTTTGTAATCTAAGACTCTTGCACGGCTGCGCACTGTCACAGCTTTGCATCTGGTCTGCCCCTTGTCTGGTTCATCTGGTTGCGGAGGCTGTGAGCTCGTAGCTACACCCACTGGCATGGAGACGGAGGAGCCCAAATCCCTGCTCCAATTCTGGCCAGTGTGACTTCCCCCCACATGACTGCTTTACCCTAGGAGCTACGTTGGTCTTGGCCGGGGACTAGCTGATTTCTCAGAGACTCCATGGGCTGCTCCACATGGGCCGGGCAGCACATCTGTGCATCTGGTCTGTCCCTTGTCCAGTTCATCTCTATTGTTACTGTTTCTGGCATATCGAATATACCATGGGTAGCTTGCCAGGCTCTGCTATGGCTCTGGGTTCATCCCAGGGGGCCCAGTTTTTTCCTATGTCAGACCATCCACCATTCAGGGCCCATAGGGCAGAGCCCTGGGTGTATACAAGCTTATCTCCTGTCTGCCACCTGCCAACGCAGCCGTGCACCGCAGCCACACCTGCAACACCTCGAGGGGCAGGTCCCTTCACTTATAAGATACTCTCTTTAGCACTGGTTTTATGCAATTTTTAGTTGTTTTTTTGGGGGGCTGCCATCAGTAATGCTCAGGGCTTATGCCTGGCTCTGCATTTGGATATCACTCCTGGTGGCACTTGGGGACCATATGGAGTGCTGAGGATCAAGCCTGAGTCAGCCCATGTGCAAGTCGAGTGTTCTCCCCTCTGTACTCTCTTTCCAGTATCTAAGCAATTTTTATTATGATGTATCTTATCAAGGTTCATTTTCTTGTGTTAGGGGTTTATGGAGTTTCTCAAACCTGTGAATGTAGTTTTTTTTTATATCAAATTTGTAACATATTTTTCTACTATTTCTTCAAATATACTTTACGGTCTCTTTTAGGGAACAGCACCAGTTATATATACAAATTATTGGGGCCGGAGCGATAGCATAGCGGGTAGGGTGTTTGCCTTGCACGCTGCCGGCCCGATGCTGGCCCGGTTCGATCCCTGGCATCCCATATGGTCCCCCGAGCACCGCCAGGAGTAATTGCTGAGTGCAGAGCCAGGAGAAACCCCTGAGCATTGCCGGGTGTGACAAAAACAAAACAAAACCAAAAAACCCAAAGTATGTTGTATACTGTATAGTATATAATGAATATTATATAATGCATGCAAATGATGAACATGTGTATATATAATTAGAACACATATATGTATGTATATGCATACATACACAAGTCCCTGAAGTTAATTTTATCATTGATTGTTGATGCTTTTCTTTTGTTTTTGTTGGGGAGCAACTTGGAGGTCACAGCTGGCAATGCTCAGGGTTATTCCTAGCTCTGCACTCAGGGATTACTCCTAATGGTGCTGGGGGCACTGTATGGGATGCTGGGGATCAAACCCCGATCAATGCAAAGCAAGCATCCTGCCCACTGTACTATCTCTCAAGATCTCACCCAAAGCATTTGTGGGAGGGTCACACTGTACTCCCCTCCTCACTCTCAACTCAGGAATTATTCCTGGTGGTGCTCAGGGGATCATATGGGATGCCAGGATTGAGCCCAGGTCTGCCGCATGCAAGGCAAGCACCCTACCTGCACTAGCAGTACTATTGTTCCTCCCATATTTCTTACAACGGGGAAAACATGGGAAGATACCATCACTGACGACAAGAATTCAATGAAGAATACAACACACTGGTTCAGCACCTCCATGACTGTATGAAGAATGCCGAGAGAGAAAAAGACACAAAAGGACGCCTGTCTTCAAAAACTCTCGAGCTTATTCACCAATGTGGCAAGGCACGAGCCTCAGGGCACCAAATGCTAATGTCCAAGCTTGGAAAGCGATGCAGAGAAGCGATAAAAGAAGACCTCAAAGACAGAAGAGCAGAAATACTGGAAGATGCAGCAGAAGCCGGGAAAAGCATTCGCACCGCCGCCCTGTCCTTCACCAACTATAAGACCAAGATGACTGCCCTCCGACTCCCTGATGGATCTATCACATCTTCCAGAAAGGCAATGGAGAAGATTTTTTTAAAAATTTTTTTTTAACTTATTTATTTATTTATTTATTTATTTATTTATTTTGCTTTTTGGGTCACACCCGGCAATGCTCAGGGATTACTCCTGGCTCTGCACTCAGGAATTACTTCTGGTGATGCTCAGGGGACCATATGGGATGCCGGGATCGAACCCAGGCAGGCATATGCCGGCCACGTGCAAGGCAAACGCCCTACCTGCTGGACTATCGCCCCGGCCCCATCAACGGAGAAGATTATTCATGACTTCTGCTCAGATCTCTTTGATAGCCACGTCCACCTGCCCACATACCAAAATCCACAGGATGGATATGTCATCCCCAACATTCTCCCTTCTGAAATCCGACATGCCATCTCGTTGGTAAAGAAGGGAACAGCACCAGGCCCAGACAAAGTCAGACCCAAACACCTGAAGAATCTGCCATCGGTACTCATCAATACACTAGCTTGGCTCTTCACACTCTACCTGTCCGAATGCAAGGTGCCCTCCCAATGGAAAACCAGCAGGTCAGTTCTACTGTTCAAGAAGGGAGACATCCACGACATTGGCAACTATCGCCCCATCTGCCTGTTGTCTGTCATCTACAAGCTGTTCACTCGAGTCGTCCTGAACAGGATTGGCAGAACACTAGATGAAGGACAACCATGCGAGCAATCTGGCTTCCGGAAAGGATTCAGCACAATCGACCATATCCACATGGTAACCAAGCTCATTGAGGTTTGTAGGGAGTAAAAGATGCCGCTCTGTCTCACGTTCATTGATTTACAGAAAGCCTTTGATTCTGTGGAGACTGAAGCAGTCATAGAAACCCTAGCCAAACAGGGTGTTCAAACCCAATACATCAAGATCCTTCGTGAGCTGTATTACAGATTCACCACCAGGATCTCACCATTCTACAAGGAAGTGATCATTGATGTCAAAGAGGGGTTCAACAGGGTGATACCATTTCACCAAAACTCTTCAGTGCCACCCTCGAGAACATCATGCGACAATTAGAATGGGAAGGAATGGGAGTGAAGATAGATGGTCGGCAACTACACCACCTCCGCTTTGCTGATGATATCGTTCTAATAACACCAAGCATTAGCCAAGCGGCACAAATGCTGGCTGACTTTGACCGAGAATGTGGAAAGATAGGTCTACAGCTGAATCTAAAGAAAACTATGTTCATGAAAAATGAACTAGTTCCAGAGGCCCCATTCACTCTCAATGGAACAGACATCTCTGAATGCAGCAGTTATGTGTTCCTAGGTCAAGAAGTCAACATGATGTACGACCTAAAACCTGAGTTGCACAGGAGGAAGAGAGCAGCATGGAATGCCTTCAAAGGCATCGAAGAAATAGCTTACAGGACAAAGAACCTCTGGCTCCGGACACATCTCTTCGACTCCACCATTCTCCCTGAACTAACATATGCCTCAGAGACCTGCCCCCTACGAAAGCAGGATGAGAATACTATTCATTCTCCCAGAGAGGAATTGAAAGAGCTATGCTTGGAATATCATGCCTCACTCAAGCGAGAGAAGGAATCCGGAGCCACGACCTCCATCGCTATTCCAGAATCAGGGATGCTGTCTCGTTTGCCAAGGCATTGAAAATCAGATGGGCTGGACATGTAATGCGATTTGGAGACGACCGCTGGACTAGAGCCGTTACGGACTGGATCCCACGGGATGTCAAAAGATCACATGGCCGCCCACCTACAAGATGGTCAGACTTCTTTGTCAAGACCCTGAAGGAATGGTTTGAGGCTTTTCATATTCCTGAATCAACCAGATGCCATTGGGCTACATTGGCACGTGATAGGGTCCAATGGAAATGTTACTGGTGCCTTATCGAGCAAATCGATGAATAACTGGATTCAGGTGATCAAGTGATATTTCTTACAGGATGCATAAGGGTCAGAGAAACATGTTAAATAACAGCAATGTTTTCTTTTTTTTCTTTATGGGTCATACCCAGTGATGCTCAGTGGTCACTCCTGGCACGCACTCAGGAATTAGTCCTAGTGGTTCTCAGGGGACTCTATGAGATGTGGGGATTGAACCCAGGTTGGCTGCATGCAAGACAAATGCCCTACCCGCTACACTATTGTTCTGGTCCCAACTGTAAGTTTTTAATTAAAAAAATTCAGATTTGGACCAGAGCATTTTTTTCCCTGTGGCTCACTCAGAGTCAATTCTCAGCATCCCCTATGGTTCTCTGAGCACCACCAGAAGTAATCCTGAGCACAGAGACAGGAGTAAGCCCTGACCATAGCCAGGTGGTTTTCTAAAACAAAACAAAAATCCAGATTTGAGAATTTCTGTAGAATAAATAGGTTTACTTTACTCATTCAAAAAATTTTCAGAGAGTACTGGGATAGGAGAGTTACATGGAGGGAAAAGTGAAAGCTTCAAGATAATTACATAAAATGAGTCACAATGTAAAGTGCTGGAGCAATAGTACAGTGGGTAGGGTGCTTACCTTGTACGCTGCCAACCTGGATTTGATCCCTTGTATCCCATATGGTCCCCCAAGCCCACCAAGAGTGATTCCTGGTGCAGAGCCAGGGTTAACCCCTAAACTCAGCTGGGTGTGGCCCTAAAGCAAAGACAAACAAAACTAAAAGACTCACAGTGTATAGAACATTTTTGTTGTTGGTTATTTTGGGCTACACCTTGTGGTGCTTACTGCTTACTTCTAACTGTTGTTAGAGATCTCTCGTGGCAGTACTTGGGGACTACATGCAATGTTTAGGACAAAACTGGTGTCAGCTGTGTGTAAGGCAAGCAACTTAACCTCTATACTATCTCTTTGCCTCCTTAATGTATAGAAACTTTAATAAAACTTTACCCCATAAATTGGAGTTTTATTGTTTATTCATTCCCCTGTTTTATTGAGGCTCCCCTTGATTTACAATCACTTGAGTTCCCGTAGATCATTGATTACTCGAGCGGGCACCAGTAATGTCTCAATATGTCCTATCACATGCGAGATAGCCCTAGGGTATCTGCCCGCTCCAGGAACATAAAGAGCCTCAAACCATTCCATCAGGTCATGGGAATGCGGTCTATAATTGTTACTGGTATTTGGCATGTCAAATACGACATGGGTAGCTTGCCAGGCTCTGCCGTGCGGGTGGGATAATCTTGTAGTCACCTCAAGACTCGAGCATTTGTTGATGTACAATACTGTTGATATTTCCATGCGTGTATCCGTTCCAACACCACACCCACCACCAGAGGGCCTGCTTCTTTCCACCAACGTTCAAAAAAATCTATTTTTTTTCCCTTTTTTGGGTCACACCCAGAGATACTTAAGGGTTACTTCTGCCTCTGTACTCAGGAGTTTCTCCTGGTGGTGCTCGGGAGACCATATGGGATCGAACCGGGTAGGCCGCCTGCAAGGCAAATGCCCTACCTGCTGGACTACTGCTTCAGCCCTTGAACACAATTTTTATTCCATCTTCTCTTGTTGTTATTGTGATTACTGGGACCTGAACATACATGGCTGTGGTGCTCACACTTTCCCCCGTGGTGTTCACTAGGGGTTGCCCTTCAGGTTGTGGTGCTGGCACATTCGGCTTCAGTGCTCACTGTGCCCACTGAGATTTGCACTCCTTGTGGTGGTCTTTCCACATGTGTCTGCAGGGAGGCACGAGGATGGTGCTGCTGCTCACCAGGGATTCGGGAGTGATCTCCAGAGGTTGTACTTTCTGGCCATGTTGCTCACGCATTTCCCCCCTTTCAGTTGTGGAGCTTGCTGGAGGCCTCTTCCCATGTCTGGTTGCTGTGTAGTTGTAAAGTCCCCTCTGGTGCTGGGGATGACAAACAGCAGAACTGTCAGGATGGTGCTCTGTGCATGTGGGACACCAGGGATTTGAATTCATGACCTGTGCAGTTCCTCTAACCCTTCAATGTGTAGGATCTCATTAGAAACTGTATGTATTTGTGTTTGGGTCACACTCAGTGGTGCTCAGAAGTTACTCCTGGCAGTGCTTCTGGGACTGTACATGATGCTGGGGAGTGAACAAGTGTTGGTCTCTTGCAAGATAAGTGCTTTACCCTTTGTATTAATCTCCATGACCCCAGAGTCTTAAATTTAAAAAAAGAAAAGGCATTTACCAAATTGTGTACATAAATGGTTGTGTTAAGGATTTTTTAAAGAATTAATGAGACCTACACTGGGGGCTGGAAGCGATAGTTCAGGGTATAGGGCGTTTGCCTTGCATGCGGCCAGCCTGTGCCGCCCGGGTTTGATCTCCTGCATCCCATATGGTCCCCGAGCATCGCCAGGAGTAATTCCTGAGTGCAGAGCTAGGAGAAACCCCTGAGCATTGCTGGGTATGACAAAAAAAAGCAAAACTAGATAGATAGATAGATAGATAGAGATAGAGAGATAGAGAGATTAGATAGATAGATAGAGATAGAGAGATAGATAGATAGATAATAGATAGATAGATAGATAGATAATAGATAGAGATAGATAGATAATAGATAGATAGATAGAGATAGATAGATAATAGATAGATAAATAATAGATAGATAGATAGATAGATCGATAGATAGATAGATAGATAGATAGAAGATAGATAGATAGATAGATAGATAGATAGATAGATAGATAGATAGATAGATAATAGATAGATAGATAATAGATAGATAGATAGATAGATAGATAGATAGATAATAGATAGATAGACAGATAGATAGATAGATAGATAGATAGATAGATAGAAGATAGATAGATAGATAGATAGATAGATAGATAGAAGATAGATAGATAGATAGATAGATAGATAGATAGATAGATAGATAGATAGATAGAAGATAGATAGATAGATAGATAGATAGATAGATAGATAGATAGATAAAACCCGCGCCAAGGCCTAGAGAGGAGGGGGCTCATTCCACATGGGGACAGAGGTGTGAGTTTGGCAGTTACAGATGAGACTCCTGCCATGTAAATTTCTTCTTGTGTTTCTTTCTAGGCTTGGGCTGGCTTCACACTCTGGTTTCTGAGGAAGGAGAATGCAGAGGACTGACGTGGGGAAGGTTTCCATCAACCATTGCTGGCCTTCCTGGCTGTCTGTCCACCTCTGGGACAGAAACCTTTCTGAGAACTTTCAAGGTTGGGCTTGGCAACAGGGTCAAGGACCATGTGGAGTTTTGTTTGTTTTGGGGTCACACCCGCAATGCTCGGGGCTTACTCCTGGCTCTGTGCTCAAGGATCACTCCTGGCAGTGCTCAGGGGACCATATGGGATGCCAGGGATCAAACCCAGGTTCGCTACCTGCAAGGTAAGTGCCCAACCCACTGTACTATCACTCTGACCTCAACCATGCGGTTTGGAGGCAGTAGAGTCTTAGAGAATTAAGATAGATAGGGGGGATGGTTAACCTCTAACCATCCCCCCTTCCCACATCTGATCAAGGGTAGAAGAGCAGGCGGAAAGACATCACATGACGAAAAGAACAGAGGGAAAGTCACAGAAGAGATGGGAGAAGAGGCTGGCGCCCAGAAAGGCTGGTCTGAGCTCAGCACATGCTGCCTGGTTGCAGGAGCTTTGATCATCGGGGGATCTCTCCCTGCCCTGGCCCAGGACTTCACTGGAGGGAAAAGGAGGGAAAAAAGGAGACATGCTGGCCACAGACACCAAGGAATTGCTCAGGACCCCGGACAAGTTGACATGATGAATGGCAAGAGGACAAGTCTGATCTGTGATGAACCTGGACCCCTGATCTGTGATGAACCTGGTCCCCTGATCTGTGATGAACCTGGACCCCTGATCTGTGATGAACCTGGACCCCTGATCTGTGATGAACCTGGACCCCTGATCTGTGATGAACCTGGACCCCTGATCTGTGATGAACCTGGACCCCTGATCTGTGATGAACCTGGTCCCCTGATCTGTGATGAACCTGGACCCCTGATCTGTGATGAACCTGGACCCCTGATCTGTGATGAACCTGGATCCCTGATCTGTGATGAACCTGGACCCTGATCTGTGATAAACCTGGACCCCTGATCTGTGATGAACCTGGTCCCCTGATCTGTGATGAACCTGGACCCCTGATCTGTGATGAACCTGGACCCCTGATCTGTGATGAACCTGGACCCCTGATCTGTGATGAACCTGGACCCCTGATCTGTGATGAACCTGGACTCCCTCTGCCCTGCAGTTTCCTGCAGCACCGGCGCTGCTGAGGCATAGCAAGAACCAAGTGAGCTAAGCTGACTGCACGGCCACTATCCAGCCTGGTCTGAGTGCTTGGCCTGTGAACGCACTTCATCTTCTCAGCAACTCTTGGAGGAAGATGCTGTTACTAAACCCACCTAAGGGATGAGATCACTGAGCCCGGGAGGTTTAGTAACTTACCTCAGCTTACAGGGATGTGGTGCGGCCCAGCTACAGCTCCACAGAGGAAGTCTGTGGTTTGGGACTAGATTCTCTACAGCCACCCTGAACTGCGATGGTCTGTGGGGCCTGGATTCCTTCTACCTGAATGTTTTGTGGGCCACACTTGGCTGTGCTCAGGGATCACTCCTGGCAGGCTCGGGGACCATATGGGATACCGGAGATTGAATCTGGGTCAGCCCCCTGCAAGGCAAATGCAAACCCTAGCTGCTGTACTGTCTCCCAGCCCCTAAACACAGCTAGGGGACCTCAGTCTCTTTCCCAAGACGGAGCTTTGTGAAGGCTCCTTTCACAGGACCCGCTGGGCCCAGGGTGGGAAGTAGAGTTTCCCTGCGTTCTGGGAGAGATGTTGGAAGAAAAGCCACATTGCTGTGCAAGAAGGGCAGTGGCAGGGGGTGGGTGGGGGCCAGGGCTGGGGACCAGTTTGCCAAAAACAACAGTGTGCCTGCCCGAAACTTCCCAGTGGCACAGCCTGCACAAGGCAGCTTGTCCGTGATTCTTATCAGCTCTCTGAGAGAACACTCAACTGCAGTCCCAGGATAGCAGGAAGCTGGAGCTGGGGGTGTCCAAGGTTGCATTCAGCTAGGATCAGGGCTGGGGAAAGCTGGAGTCTGCCCCCAGCCCAGGATCTGGGGGCAGCTGGGCCCCTTCTCCGGGTTCTGGCAGAGCACCCTTGAACAATTTTGCCTGAAATAGCAGAAGAACTTCTTTCCCATTTCCCCCAGGCTTTTGGATGAAATTATATTTTACAAATGACTCATTATTATATTTATAGCTTCTCTCCAAATGATTCAAATTGAGGTTTGTCGCCTCCATGTCTCTCAACTCCCCCGCTCAACAGGAAGAGGGCTGTTTACTGTACAGCCAGGTGTGGCTGTTGAGTGGCTGGGTCCCCTGTAATTACGTTTGCCTAAGCCCTGACAAGCACCCAGCGCATCAAGTCATGTGCAGCCTTTGTTCCAGCATGTTGTCGAAGAGAGACTGTCTTCGACACGAACTTGCTTGGAATCTGCTCCCCGTAGGAAGTGTGTGTGGGGAGTGGGGAGTCTGAGGGGAGGCCTGTTCTCTGGAGAGCTGTGACGGAGAGGGCCTTTGTGAGGAAAAAGGCTGGAGAAGGGGGAGATACAGCTCTTGAGAGTCCCTGTGAGGGGGTGGTGGTGGGGGCCCCCTTCTCCCTCTGGGTGCCCCCCCCCCCACCCCCCCCTCCAGACTCTGAGGAGCAGAGCAGGCAATGTCTCTGATGTTTCAGGGCGCGCTAACCCTTGGGTAGTGCCATTTGGAGCGTTCTTGTGAGGAACCATGCTGGTTCTTTGGAAAAACAAGGAATTCTTGGCTTCCCAGACCCTCCAGGAGCTCCCGGCTAGGGTCCAGTCCACCCACGACTCTCAATATGAAGAAGGTGAGGTACGGTTAGTGTATGAGCCGCTTACACAGCCACCTCTGACAGGAAGAGTGGAGAGACAGTCTACATGAGGCCTTATGGGCAGTAGAAACAAACGACTCCACCAGGGGCCCATGGCATCCTGGTTGGTCCTGTCTGGATTTTATTAAACGTTAGAAGCCCACAGAATGGGAGGAAAATGACATTTCCGAATTCAGTTCACCTTCTGACAGCCTCATAACAAGCCCCTTGGGGTCCTCGGCCCTCGGGTGTGTGAATCGCAGATGGTTTTGGCTCAGGGCTCTGAAGGGAAGGGAAACTTAACACCCTAGAAGAGGCCCGACTGAAAGTCTCTGCAGACCCCTTCCTGCTCTTTCAGGGAAAACTTGGTGCCTCTGAGTCTCGAGATTCTCAAGCTCTGGTTTCTCTTCAGAGCGTATAAATCTTTCGCCTTTTACTGAGTCTCAGATTCTCAGCAGCAAAGGTGCTGCGGCTTTGAGGGAGGCTGAGCCGGATGAGGAGGGAGTCTGTAGTTGTATGAGGCCGAAGCTTCGGCCCAGGGCCCTGGTTGTGTCCTCAGATCCCCCGCCAGGCGTTCCTTCAGTGCTGCTTCCATTTTCACTTCCTGGCACTGCCAGAGTGAGTGGGAAGGGACTTGGGCGGTGGTGATGTGGGAATGGGTGTGGATGAACATAACGTAATTGTTGGTGAAATCAGCATGAAGCCTTAAGCAGATGACTTCCATCTGGGCTCAGCTGGGTTCCTGGGAGGCGTGTGACAGTCCTGAGGTGAGATCGGAGCCAGAGACCCAGACTTCAGGACTTTTCCTTTTGTGGTGGTCCGTGAAGGTGTGGCTAAAAAGTAGAGAAGTTTTTTCTCAGACAAAAGTGAAGGCTGAGAGGACGGGGGACGGTCGTGGTGAGGGAAGGGTTGGACAAGCGGAAGAAGGGGTCAGAGTTAGGGGAGGACTTATCTAGGTCTTGGGTGTCTTGACCTGTGGGCCTGAGGGGGGAGAGAGACTCCTGGAGAAAGAGCTGCTTCTCCACGCTGTGGCAGGCCTGGGAGTCACTGGGAGGGGCAGCCAACAGCTAAGTGAAGACATCTTTGGACCACCCTCTTGAGGAGATCTCTGTTCCTGTTGACACCCCTACCTCAGCACTCTTTTGACAGGTCATGTCAGCATTGAGAGAACTTTGAACATTATTAAGATGGTCATTTGGGAATACAGTGACCATGCCTGTCTCATATTCCGCTGTCTGCTCAGAGTCTTCCTCCATGCCTTGCTCGGATTGAGCCATGAACCTCCAGCAGGCAAAACTGGATCTGGCTCTGAATAAACACCAATCACGGAGGAGATAAATGTCTTGATAAAGCGGGGATTTTATGATAGAAATTAGTCTGTGAAGAACGTGCTTTGTTCCATCTTGGATGGAAGATGATTTAGAGATGCTGACTGAAGATCAAAGTACTCTTTTACCTCATACTAACCGAGCAATCTGCATTCCATCTCCCCTGTTTTTAGGTAGCAAAAGTCTTCTTATGTTGGAGACGTTTTGAGTTGATAACGTGAAATAAGGAGATGAAACCAGCTTACATACACTTTTCAAACTGTGTTCACATACATTTCCTCACTCAGAGAGCTTACTGTTTTCTCTTTATAAGGATATTGAGATATAAAATAGCATGACTGGGCTGGAGAGATAGCTCAACGGACTGAGTGTACATTGGGTTTGATTTTTCCTAATTTTTTTTTTTTGCTTTTTGGGTCATACCAGGGAATGCTCAGGGGTCACTTCTGGCTCTAATACTAAGGAATTACTCCTGCAGTACTCAGGGGCCATATGGAATGCTGGGCATCAAACCTGGGTCAGCTGCGCGCAAGGCAAATGCCCTACCGCTGGACTATCGCTCCAGGGCCTGAGTTTTATTTTTGCCACCACTGTCTCTTGATCATCACTGGAGAGACCCTGAGTACCAAGCTTCTGATCACTGCTTGGTGTGGGCCCTACTCCAAACAAAAAAGAAACAAAAATGTGTCCATGAGTACACAGTTCATGACTGGACTAGCGATGGAACCATGGTGTGATGGTTTCCACCACGTGGGAAAATCCTTGGTGATTTCTTTTTTGTAGGGAGTGGTGGTGGGGAGGGTCCTAAGCAAAACTCAAGTTCCTGAGGCCATTCCCAGTGATTGGCCAACCAGGTTGGTAGTGACAGTTCACCAACCTGACTGGTGTTCAGGATGTGGACGTGGTGCGTGTGGTGAGGCTGGGTTCATGACAGCAGTGGGGGGACCCTGCAGTGCTGGGAGCCCCCAGGAGTGGGGACATTCCCTGCAGTATTGGGAGCCCGCGGATGAACCTGGGTTGGGTGATTACTAAGTTGGCCCTATCTTTGGGCGTGTTCTCTGGGACTCTTCTGCTTTCCATCACTTAGGAAAGGTAGCTTACGCCAGCAGACACGTGAGCTAGTGGGCAGAGAAAACCGTGAAGACTGAGGGCAGGCAAGAAAGTTCTCGGAGCTGGAGCTCCAGGACGCTGTGATCCAAGATGGGGCGGGTGAGCCACCATTTGTGGAATGACCTGGAAACCTCCCCTTGGGGAGTGAATATGGCTAATATTACTCTCTGTGTGTGTGTGTTTGTAGGGAGCAGGGTGTCTGCTGTGTGTGTGTGTGCTTGTGTGTGTGTGTTGCGGGGCAGGGCACCTGCTGAGTGTGTGTGTGTGTGTGGCAAGGGCAGGGCACCCGCTGAGTGTGTGTGTGTGGCAGGAGCAGGGCACCCGCTGAGTGTGTGTGTGTGTGGCAGGAGCAGGGCATCCGCTGAGTGTGTGTGTGTGTGTGGCAGGACATCCGCTGAGTGTGTGTGTGTGTGGCAGGACATCCGCTGAGTGTGTGTGTGTGTGGCAGGAGCAGGGCACCCGCTGAGTGTGTGTGTGTGGCAGGAGCAGGGCACCCGCTGAGTGTGTGTGTGTGGCAGGACATCCGCTGAGTGTGTGTGTGTGTGGCAGGACATCCGCTGAGTGTGTGTGTGTGTGTGGCAGGGCAGGGCACCCGCTGAGTGTGTGTGTGAGTGTGTGGCAGGGGCAGGGCACCCGCTGAGAGTGTGTGTGTGTGAGTGTGTGGCAGGGCAGGACACCCGCTGAGTGTGTGAGTGTGTGTTCGCAGGGGCAGGGCACCCGCTGAGTGTGTGTGAGTGTGTGTGTGAGTGTGTGTGTGTGAGTGTGTGGCAGGGGCAGGGCACCCGCTGAGTGTGTGTGAGTGTGTGGCAGGGCAGGGCACCCGCTGAGTGTGTGAGTGTGTGTGTCAGTGTGTGTATGTGTGTGGCAGGGGCAAGGCACCCGCTGATGTGTGTATGAGTGTGTGTGTGGCAGGGGCAGGGCACCCGCTGAGTGTGTGTGTGTGGTGTGTGTGTGCAGGGGCAGGGCACCCGCTGAGTGTGTGTGAGTGTGTGGCAGGGGGCAGGGGCACCCACTGAGTGTGTGT
>JAJIBD010007421.1:62500-70829 GCA_021461705.1 Cryptotis parvus | reverse complement strand
GAAACCCAATCATGTAAGTTTTATAAATGGCCCATCACATGGTGATTCAATAAAATAAAATTTAAAAAAGAAAAGAAATGAAATGTACACTGATGAAGTAATTGGTGTTGTAACATTGTATGTGTCTGACCAAAACCCAAATCATGAACTGTGAAAAAAATTAAAGATAACTGAACCTAAAAACAAGCAAACAAACAAAAGAAAACAGCGCCCAGTTAAGGAGTCTGGGGAAGATGCGCAACTGAGGGGAGAGCAGGGTTCATTCTTCATCAAAAGCTTCCTTTAAAACCAAGCAGGTGATTTGGAATGTCCACATCTCCAGCTGGGACTATCTTTTCTGACAATGACTTTCACTGCTTACTTTTTATGACCTCACATTTATTCTTTCTTAGGGAATTTTATTACTGCTTTAGCTGTTGACATTTTCAGATTAATAGAGGACCCCCGCTCCTGAGTTCCTTGAATTTTTGAGTTCCTTGAATCACTTACTTTCCTAATCTGAAAATGTTTGTCTATGATCTAGCTCTAGTTTTTAACCCCCAATATCTAATCCCTGAAATAGGGTCACAAGAACATGGCTACATGCTGCTTTCCGTCAACTTCTCCCCTGGGGGCAAGTCACCCCTCTATCAGGCCAGCCCTATTTCAAGTGGGCTCCTCACTCCAGTTTAAAAACAATGTTATCTCATCCTCTGAGAGAGAGAGAGAGAGAGAGAGAGAGAGAGAGAGAGAGAGAGAGAAAAAGAAATTAAGAACCCGCCACAGAGGCAGGCTGGAGGAGGAGGGAGAGAATCGGGGACATTGGTGGTGGGAAATGGGCACTGGTGGAGGGATGGGTGCTGGAACACTGTAAGACCGAAACCCAAATATGAACATCTTATGAACATCTTTGTAACTGTATATCTCACGGTGGAATAATAAAATATTTTTTAAAAATTAAAAAAAAATAAAACAATGTTATCTCATCCTCAAGATTCAAATCTGTAATAAAAAATATTTTAAAAAAATAAAAAAAAAATTAAAACAATGTTATCTCATCCTCAAGATTCAAGTCTGTCATCAGGAAGTTTTTATACATGACAAAAGACAATAAATGTGTTTCCCACTAAAAGTATACCTTTGGTAAACATGTGGAATGAGAAAGAATGAAAAATACTCAAGCAACAGATATTTAAGTCTCACATGATAATTACTGTTTAACCTCTAGTGCTGTTAAGCTCTATTCAAAGCCCTCAGGATTTACCTCAAAAGTCCTGAGTTTGGGAGTAATATCTTCAAGCAGAAGCAAATCTTTGGAAATTTTCTTCTTTACTTTGTTCCACTTGCCTTGGATATCATCACATTCTTGCTTTATTTTTTCTGTATCTGGAGAAATGTTTTTCTCCAAAGTCTTTATTTCCTCTGCAAGTTTATATAGCATCGGTTTTAGGTTCTCAAGGATTTCATCCTGGGCCTGCAAAAATGTTTTAAATATTAAACTCATGCACAATGATTTATTTTGTATAAATTCACAAGTCCCTTTTAAAAACATTTGACAGAGTTGAACCTTTTTAACCTAATGTAGCTTATACACAAGTTAATTTATAATGTTGAACAACAGGAACTTATGTAAAGTCATAGTGCAATAATGCTTAAATTAAAAATAATTAAAGCATTTTATTCTAAGAAAAAACTGAAAAAATATTTAAAAAATAAGCTTAATCAAAAAGTTAAAGTTCTACAGGCGGAGCAATAGTACAGCAAGTAGGATTCTTGCCTTTCCCACCACGGACCTGGGTTTCTTCCCCAAAACAACTATGGCCCTCTAGACACCAACAGGATTGATCCCTGACTGCAGAGCAAGGAGTAAGCCCTGAGCACTACCAGATGTGGCCCTGCCTACAAAAAAACAAAAAGTCAAAGATTTCCCTTATTGTTATTTGTGGACTAGATATAAAATGCTTTCAACCTTAAAAAGCCACTGAAGAATATACCCAAGGAAGGCCACGAGTCAAGTGTTCAATGGCTGATGAAACAGTGAGGAAACATACATATCCTACGAAGCATTTTCCTTCCATGGATAAAATGAAGGACACACAATTCAATCAATATACTTTATTTTATTGTGCTATTTTGGAAAAAAATATATATTCAAAGGCTGAGAATTTTATCCTAATTACAAAGAAAGATAACTTGGAATTTTATGCCATTTCAAAGTATTTATTTTTTAATTTTTAATTTTAATTTTTTGATCACATCCAGTGATGCTCAGGGTGTGATCCTGAGCTCTTCACTCAGGAATTACTCCTGGCGGTGCTCGGAGGACCATGTGGATGCCGGGATCAAACTCTGGCCGGCTGCATGCAAGGCAAGCGCCCTATCTGCTGTGATATCGCTCCAGCCTCTCAAAGAATTTAGGAGTTACTCGTTTAGCTAGGAATCCTAGATTAAGCAACTACCTAGTGAACAATTCTGACTCACTTTTGACAGAAATGGCGAATATTGCTGAAAATGTACTTTAATGTCTGATAGGTCTCTAACTTCTAAGACCTAGCATGGACATTACCTTGGCTTCTTGCAGGGCTTTCTCTGCTATTGCAGGATCATCCAAGACATTCAAAAGACACCTGGGTTTGGTTTTTCTGAATCTTTTAGCGCCTCTTTGATTCTTTCCAGTGTTTCCAAATAGGCATGTCCAGGGCGGCTTTCCAATTCTATTTATCAAAAAATACTTACTTTGAAAAAAAAATCATCTTAAGAACATAATATGCATTAACCACCCGTGAGATTTTAAACTCCACCATTAAACGTTAAAAGGGTCTCTGCTAGCTACTAAGCTGTTGCAAAATGCAATTCTAAGTCAAATGGTAACTTCCTCTCAGATGTTGAGATATGAAATAGTCACCAGCCCACGATCATATTTCTCCATTTCATCATGATAAAATGTCTCTCTGAAGATGGTTTCACAAAGTTTCTTTCATCTCACATAATCTCTTTTCTCCCAATGACTACACCAAGAAGACAGAAAAAAGAGGCCTTCTTAAGTGACCTTACTGTAAGCCTAAACTTGTAGATAAATTGTTACTATGGGATTAGTGTTCATGATACAAGAACACCTCAGCCAGGCTGCTGCAGGTACACTGAGAAATAAGGACGCAGAGAGGAGACCACGACAACTTCAGCCAGGAAGGCACGAATCACAGACACGGGCCGGCCGCATGGCTTAGTGGTAGAGCACCTGCCTTGACTGCACCAGGGAGATCTACACCCAGAACCACAATAAAAAAAAGTTCATGAATTAACAAGCAAATAAACCACACTTGCACAAAAGCAGCAGTAAGACGGAGAAGCTCAACTGACAGAGCCTAAAGATGTGGAACCAATTAGCAGTAAGAATAAGAATTTAACTGCATTCTTAGTTAATAGCTGAAAGGTGAAAACAGTCCAAATGCCCAACTGTGAGTGAGCAGAAAATCAAAATGTGGTCTATGCGTACCACGGACTGTTTTCAGCATTAAAAAGGAAGGAAATTTTGAGCACACGGCATGTGGATGAGCTTTAGAGATGCAATGCTCAGTGAGTAAAAACAACAATGCATATTCTATAATTCCCCTTAAATGAGCTACCAAGAAGAGTCAAGCTCATAGAAACAGGAAGCCCAACAGTGGTTGCCAGGGCAGGAAATGGGAGGCTATGCTGTCTAATTGAATTGGTAGATTTTCAATTTCAGAAGATAAAGTTCTGGAGATTGGTTCCACAACCACACAAATACACTGAACACTAGCAAGTTCTACTTAAAGTGACTGAAGTGACCAATTTATTGTTATGTGTACTTTACCACAAGAAAAAACAAAATAGTAACCTAAGTTTTTAAATTTAAAAACCTATATATTTCAACTGCCTGACCATAGACTGAAAACCGTGGCAGGCAAACATTCTACCTGCTGGGTGCACTGGTGCACAGTTTGATGCCCAAATGACTTTTCGAAGGAAGGCCAACACTTTTGCTTTCCAGGCACACAACCAGTCACTGAGCAACTATAGAGGTAAATAAATGAGTCCCAAAGGCAGCAAGCAAGAATCTGGGTAAACGGAGAGTGAGTCTACAGAATCCCATCACCCACACTGCATTATACAGCACAATTTTAAAAGTCAGGGAAAAGGCAAACAATTTAATGATCCTTCCTTTTAACCCTGTACAGTTATTAGCTGGTCTTTTGTAATGACCGGAAGAAACAGAATCCTAAAAAGTGTCTTAGAAATCATTAGATTCTGGGGCCAGAGATTTAATAGAAGAGGTAAGGCATTTGCTTGGCACAAACCAGCCCAGGTTGAATTCCAGCACCTTTTACATCTTCCTAAACAACACCAGGAGCAATCCCTGAATGCAGATCTAGGAATAAGCCCTAAGCACAGTGGGATACAGTCCCAACCTCCCCACCACTGCACAACCTAAAAACAGCCAAAGAAATCATTACAGTACATTAATATGATTTTAGAGCGTGAGGAAGCTGTTTGCAACTTTACAAAGAAGTGGGAATCCAGGAAACAGTCGAAATAGACTTTAATTCTTGAACATAAGTTATAGGGAAAAAAAAACAGTGACCTTTGCAAATTGGTAAGTGTCCTGCGTCTACTGTTGGTAGTAGTTTTAAGTTAGGGCAAAGAGCAGATATTAAAATCACATCAGAAAAAAACCCAGATGAATAGAATTGTTTACCACTGTCGAGCTGGTGCTGATGAGCCTCTAACTCGTGCAGCACAGCCTGGTAGCGGGCGAGGAAGCTCTCAAAAGCCTGATGAACAAAATCAGGGGCAGAGGGCTGAGACTTCAGGGTGGAGCAGTTTGCACGCACCAGTTCAACTTTGGGTTGAAGGTCAAGGAGATGTGTCAATTCTTGCTATGGAAGAAAAAGAAAACCATGGTCACAGAAGTCCAAGAAGGAGCAGTCTGACAATAATAGTTGGAAATAGCAACACTAGTCTAGAACTGAGTACTGATTATAGGTAAATGGCTATACATGATAACCCTTCAGTGTGTATATTGCAAACCACAATGTGTAAAAGAAAAAAAGAAGAGAGAGGAAGGACAAGACAAACAAAACATATGGGTTGTGTATGGCACTCACAGTGCAAATGGTTGCCTTCTGCTAAATTAAGAATGATATGTTTTTACTCCTTTTTGCTAAGCGATTTTATACATTTTCAATACTGATTTCATATCTTATTTATATTTGTTAAATTGACTAATTTATATTAAGTTAAAATCATCACAAATTGATTTTTAATTTGTTTTCTGATAATTCCCTTCAGATTTGTTGAAACAAGTGATATGAAAATGAAATAGATTTATTATATGCCTGTCAAGGCTGGGGGATGTGAGGGAAGCTGGGGACATTGGTGGAGGGACATTGTAAATCAGTGTCTTAATAAAAATTAAAAGATAAAAAAGGAAAAGAGGAGAGACCGAGGGGGAGAGATAGAGAGAGAGAGAAAAGAGAGAGAGAGAGAAGAAAAGTGACTGGCCTAGAGGCTGGTTGTCAGGGATGTGGGGTGGGAGAGAAACGGGGCACATTGGTGTTGGGAAATGGGCACTGGTGGAGGGATGGGTGTTGGAACACTGTATGACTGAAACCCAATCATGAACAGCTGTGTAATGGTCTATCGCTTGGTGATTTAATTTAAAAAAAAAATAGAAGTCCCCAACGGTAAGCTTCCTCACAGAGAGCTCATTGGAGGAAAATTAACGCCAAATTCAAAGCATTAGCTGCAACTTCTTTCAAAACAGAACCCGGTAGAAAATTCTCCAGTTGGCTGTTTACCTGACAGGCATCCTTCACCCTCGGCAAGGACTTCTGGGAGGATTTTTGCAAAAGGAGTTTGTTTCACCCCTCCTCCTTCGCCCTCACAGTTTTGTCAAGCTCATCAAGTTGCTTAAAGTAAGTGTTTAGATCATCCTGTAGCTGAATCTCTCGAGTCAGGTCTTCCAAATGCTGAGATAAGTTCTTCCATTCTGACAATACCTTCTCCAGAATATTTGTTATTTCTTCAGTAGGAAGATCTTCTACACAGACGTTAAAAAAAAAATCAGATGCTTCATACTACAAAATTTGCTTTAGCTTTGCCTTTCTGATTCTCTATATTTGACATAATCTGAGCCAATCTCACTACCACCTGAGTCCCTTTCAACCCCACAGCACAATATAATGAGACACTTAAAAATATAACCCTCGGATGGGGCCAGAGTGATAGCCCAGCAGGGTGGATGATTGCCTTGCATGTAGCTGACCCGGGTTCGAACCCCAGCATCCCATATGGTCCCTGAGCACTGACAGGGAAATAATTCCTGAGTGAAGAGCCAGGAGTAACTCCTGAGTGTCGCTGGGTGTGACCCAAAAAAACAAAAATGAATGAATGTATGAATGAATGAATGAATGAATGAATAGATAAGAGAGATAGATAAAATAAATAACCCTGGGCTTGCTCTTCAGCCCTATGGTTCTCCCTGGAACACTATCTCACTTGAAGTCTCAATGTCTCTGCTCTTTTCTACTCCAGAGAAACTAATGTTCTCTCTTGAACACGTACTTCCTCTCTCTCCCCTCAAATCTTTCTAAGTAAACCTCAATTAACAATAAAAATTAAAACCCTACCTTACTTTACTAAAAATAAATAAATAATTTTAAAAAAATAACTGTGTGGGGCTGGAGAGATAGTAGAGTGAATAAGTTGCTCGTTTGCACATAGCTGACCCAGGCTCATTTGCCTGCACTGCACATGGTCCCCTTGAGTATGAGTGATCCCGAACACTGATCTAGGATTAAGTCCTGAGCACTTCTGAGAATAGCCTCCCAAAAATATAAAAAAAACCTCTTTAATTCCTTGTCTAAGGAGAGGGAGAAGCTAGGAAGAAGCGTGGCTGCAATGCACAGGCACTCTGATACAGTCACTGCCTTGTCTGTCAAATGGTGTTTTCGTCCTCAGCATCCTATACTCTAAGAAGTCAGAACCTGAGGAATAAAATGTCCGGATTCCTCAAGGTTGTGACATGAGAAGTTAGACCCTCTGTCACGGGAAGGGGCAAGAACAGCTACCTAGAAACAGGAGGAGGCAGTTTGTTTTTTCGGTTTGTTTGCTTGTTTTACTTATTAGATTATTTGATTTATTTATCTGTATTTGGTGGTTTGGAGCCACACTCAGCTGTGCTCAGAGCTAAATACTGCCCTGTGCTTGGGGACAATTCCTCAGCCCTGAGTCCCCAAGGCAAATGGCCAGGACAGCACCTTCACCCATTAACTGTATTTTGGGTCCTTCATAATTATTTTTTAAATTTTTTTTTCAATTTTCCCCTTACACTATATATAAATACTGTGGTTTACAAGGTTGTTTATGATGATTTGTTACAGGCATTCAATATCCTAACACCACCATTACACCTTCCCTTTCCCATTGTCTCCAGTTTTCCCAACCACCCCTTAAGCCCTAAAAGCAGTAACTTATTTGTTAGTTCAGTAACTTATTTGTTTGTTTTCAATAATTTGCTAACAGAATGATCAACAAATGTGTCCGTAAAAGAAAGTTAGTGAAGATTGTTGTATCTCACCTTGAAGTCATTAAGTTTCTTGTATAAGAGGTGACTAAGATGTTATCATAGATTGTGCCTCCTGTGTTCATGTCTTGTTAAGAGACACAGGTTGCCTTCTAACTTACATCCCTACCAACCTGCTGCGCTACTTACTACCTTATCAATGTTGAATGTCTTAGGACATACTTTGACTCTGTGACATGAACCCACAGTGTCATGTAAATTGCAAACAATTTCCAGGAATTCCTAGTGCTAAGAAAAATCTGGTGTAGGACTATCAAATCAAAAGTAATATATCAAATTACTATCCTTAAAAATTACCAGCATGAGGATCTGCAGAGGACTGTCCATCTTATAAGGACGCCAAATGTGTGGAAAGGATGGACTTAAACATCTTTACTGAGTCAGACCAACGACACCATTGGGTTTCCTAATTGTGCCATCAAAACGCAGGGCAATGAGAATGGAAAGAAAATAAATTCCTGGGGTCGGAGCAATAGTACAGTGGGAAGGCATTTGCCTTGGACATGACTGACCCGTATTCGATCCCCAGCACCGTATGGTCCCCCCAGCACCAGCAGGAGTAATTCCCTGAGTGCAGAGCCAGGATTAAGCCCTGAGCATTGCTGGATATGACCCAAAAAGAAAGAGAGAGACAGAGAGAGACAGACAGAGAGAGAGAAGAAGACGAGGAGGAGGGAGGAGGAAGAGGAGGAGGAGGAAGAGGAGGAGGAAGAGGAGGGAGGAAGAGGAAGAAAGAAGAAG
>JAJIBD010007421.1:0-60000 GCA_021461705.1 Cryptotis parvus | reverse complement strand
CTGCACAAGTCATTCATTTTGTCCCTTAAAACCAGTTCTCAAGTCTTAAACTTTCCCTTCATGCAGTCTGTGATACTGTAAATTGTGAAGTGGGCCAATGCAAACTCACAACTAAAGCACAATTTGTTTCGTAAAAGGACAATTATGCAGTATTTTTAACATGTATTGTGCTCCAGGGCGACAGAGTTACAACTTTTACATTTTTGTTCAATACCCAAATGGCACTGGCAGAATACCTATCAGCAAGTCATACTTGTAGAATTGTGGATAGGAAACATGAAGGGATGCCATAGGTTAAAGTTGGTCCAAGAAAAGTAGTAAGGAACACGTTTAAGTGAGTCAGTAAATTTCAGTGATGACAAAATGAATGAGTATGCTACCCGCATGGCAGAGCCTGGCAAGCTACCTGTGTCGTATTTATATGCCAGATACCAGTAACAATTATAGACCTCATTCCCATGACATGATGGAATGGTTTGAGGCTCTTTATGTTCCTGGAGCAAGCAGGTGTCCTTGGGCTCTACTTGCATGAGACAGGTCATATGGAGATGTTACTGGTGCCCGCTCGAGCAAATCGAAGATGAACGGGAAGACAGTGATACAGTGATACCCAACTCTTAGGTCACTCATCAAAAGCCTAAATTTATCATCAATCATTTCATTAATTATCCAAAAGAGATTTAAAAAATAAGAATGCATTCCATATCCCTCTCACTTAACTTTACACTTTTCATTACTGGAACCAAAGAAAATATTTGTAAAACTTGGAACGAATGTGAACTGGACATAGAAATAGACATCAACTCCTGATGACTCTATATACAAATGTTATTTATTGATCTAGGGGAACAAGATAAACTAAATCAAGAGAACTAGATCTGACATAGTATTTGTGAAATCAAATAAAAACAGATTTAATTTTTTTCAAACGCCTTCATGCTCTATGAGATATAAAATGTAATGCACTAGGCCAGAAAAAAATCTGTCCAAAAGTGTTTTAAGAAAAACAGGGGCCAAAGTGAGAGTACAACAGTAGGGCATTTGCCTAGCATGTGGCCAACCAGCGTCTGATCCTTGGCATCCCCTATGGTCCCCTGAGCACCACTAAGAGAAATTCCTGAGTGCAGAGCCAGGAATAACTCCTGAGCATCACTGGGTATGACCCAAAAAAGAAAAAAGACAATATGAAGAGGGGCAGGAGAGATAGCACAGTGGGTAGGGCATTTGCCTTGCACATAACCGACGGGGTTCAATCCCGGCATCCCATATGGTTCCCCAAGCACTACCAGGAGTAAGTCCTGAGTGCAGACCCAGGAGTAACCCCTGAGCATTGCCAGGTGTGACCCAAAAAGAAAAAAAGCAAAAAAAAAAAAAAAAATAGGAAGAATCAGTGAGGTAAAGAGTAAGGATAAGTACACACTCAGGAATGGTAAAATAGAGTTCAGGAATGGCAAAATATAGTTATAATTATTGACGCTGGATAATGACAAGGCTTAAGGAATTTGATTAAACTACTCTGTATATCTTTATATTTTCCAGAAGTCAAAAAATTAAAATCACTGAAAACTACTGCCTTCCTGATTCCTGTCAAACCAATATTCTAATTATCCCTTGTATGCCTTTGACTTCTATCAAAAGCATTTACCATGGGGGGAATAAGGAATTGGGCTTACAGTAAGTTATTAAAACTATATGAAACAAGTGAGTATATACAAAACTGCATAGCAAAAATATTCATGTCTATTATCTTCTGGGCCTTCTGAAGAGAATAGTGGAGCTCCTTAGTGGAATCTTTTTGTTTGTATTTTATTTGGTGTCCACACCCAGCAATGCTCAAGGATTGTTGTTGGCTCTATGCTCAGGAATTGCTCCTGGTGCTGCTCTTGGGGACCATTTGGGATGATGGGAACTGAAGCCTGTGAGCGGGTGCAAGCCAAGTAACCTAGACACTATACCATCTCTGCAGTGGAGTGTCTCTTAATGAATTTATCTTAATGTAATTTGATTTACCAAACATTGTCACAAAATAATTCTCATCTGCTACCTCCCTCCAAAGAGAACTCCCAATATATAATCCCCAAAAGATGAGAATTTTTAAATCTCCTACTCAGAGCCAGAGAGAGGGATAAAGTGGTAGACCAGATATCTTGCGCATTATATCTCAGGTACCATAAAGTGTGATTCCGGTAGTCCTTGAGCACTAATGCCAATAGGAAGGGCTCAAAAAATTCTCCTATACTATTGATTTTAACCACCCTGCTGAGGCATCACATTTCTATTTACTTTCCTGGTCCTGTATAAAAGCAGAACAAATTTGCTTTTATCTGTTTTATATAATCAGTTTTACCATAGGATTTCATCTGATAAAAGATTCCGTGGCATAAAAAAAAATAACTTTAACTAGTTTCCCAGCAACATGGTGCTAGAGTATTAAAAGTAATTAAACTACAAATATTATTCAGTGTAACCATCCAAATAAATATGAAAAATAAACCAGTCTCACCTTTTTCATTTGCTCCAAAAAAGAGTCTGTCCTATGAGGTTTAATTCGGTCCAGTCTGGGGCTTCTTTCTGACTGTTCTGTTTCTAATCCCTGGAAATAAATCCCAATATTACAACACTGTAATTTTTTCTCAGTACAATTTTAACAGTGTTTTAATTTGAATGTATAATGGGCCTCCCACATTCCCTTGAGGGATTACAATCAAAAGTTTACCTAATCCATGTTACTCCTCCTATCTCTGGAGATGATTATATTTTAGAAGGTAAATGCAATCATGCAATATAAGAGTTTGGTTTATTTCTAAGAAAAACAGGCACACTATAATTATCAGTTCATATCAACAGAATGAAATTTAAATTACTATTGTAGACACTGTATATTAATTCACATATATAGCCTCAAGATAAACCACACTATAAATTGAATCCAATAAACTGAATATATAAATGATAACTTCATAAAAAATTTGATCATCATCATATTATTTTGGCTTTTGGCCATTCTGCAGTACCCAGGAATCACTCCTGGCTCTGTGATTAGGGATCACTCCTGGCAGTGCTTGGGGAACCATGTGAGGAGCCAAGATTTGAAACCAGGTTGGTTGTATGCAAGGCAAGTGCCCTACCCTTATACTATCTTTTCAGCCAGCCTATTAGTTTCTGAAATTTAAATGAAGTCAAAGTTCTTACACATGCACATTTCAGACAAAAAAATTCATAACATTTGTAAGCATACCAATATGTTTTAATGTCAAAACTGAAACATTTGTTCTTCATATCTGAGGGGTGGCTCTTAATTCTAATATCAATATCTCTGTCATTTGACATTCTTAATGTCTCTGTATCTCAGGAAAAGGAAAAAATTTTCCAGAACTAGTAAGGGCAAAGAAAACTCATGGACATGGGCACACACACACACACACACACACACACACATTTTGTGTATTGTGTGAGCAGTCAGGATTGAAATATCTCCCTACCCCTCAATCCCCAATTAATCAATCAGTGTTCATCATAAGGCAACCAAAGTTTTTAAATAATCCACATATTACAGCTAGACATACAAAAGAAAAACTTCAGGTCTAATTTCCATAGGAGGAAACACTAAAAAATTTCAGCAATCCATTTTGATGCATATAAATTGAATAAGGCTAGTATACAAGCATTTTAAATAAAATAACAGGAAATGTTAATTAAAGTATAAGACAGATCATTTCTTTGATTATTAACACAAAAACCAACATCAAACTGGAGAAAAAGCCACTTTACACACGTTTATTTTTGTTACTCATAGCAGTGTTACCCGCCTTGCCTCCCGGGTGCCTCACGAGCAGCTGGGCACAGGAGAGAGCAAGTAGCAGCTCTGCCCCATGTCTGAGAGTCTCTGGTTCAGCATACCTGGGCCGGATTGAAAAAAAACTGCTGCAGGGTGGCTGTCAATGATCCGGCTGTGATCTGTGATAGTCTGGTCTATCACAGATACCCCAGCACAGCCTCACTACAAGCCAGACCACCCTCCCCCTACTCCATAGGGCCCGCCATTTTCCACATCCGGACTTCCCTCTCATCACACCTCCACCCAGCAGACCAGACTATCACAACCCGGATCATCCACAGCCTCCCTGCAGCAGTTTTTTTTTCAATCCGGCCCAGGTATGCTGAACCAGAGACTCTCAGACATGGGGCAGAGCTGCTACTTGCTCTCCTCTGCCCAGCTGCTCGTGAGGCACCCGGGAGGCATGGTGGGTTCTAGCCCTGGCCTGCTACCCCAGCAGAGCCTCACTACAAGCCAGACCACCCTTCCCTACTCCATGGGGCCCGCCATTTTCCACATCCAGACTTCCTCTCGTCACAACTCCACCCAGCAGACCAGACTTCCTTCTCGTCACAACTCCACCCAGCAGACCAGACTATCATCAATAAATGCTTTATTTAGAGGTGACTACAACAGGATGCCACCTGCACGGCAAGCCTGGCAAGCTGCTCGTGTAGTATTTGATATGCCAAATACCAGTAACATTTATATTAGGCCATTCCCATGACCTAATATAATGGTTTGAGGCTCTCTATGTTCCTGGAGCAAGCGGATGCCTTTGGGCTCTCCTAGCACGAGACAGGACATATAGAGGTATTACTGATACCCGCTCTAGCAAATAGATGATTAACGGGAAGATAGTGAAGATAGTGATAGTGAGAAGTATTACACTGGAAATTTTCCACGCTGATATTGTGTAAGTTTAAATAAATATTCTTTCACTAAAACAAAATGAAACTGAACTCATCCTAATTTATAAGAAAATTTATAGATTATTGCAACGGCTACATTTTCTCTATTTTATATTTCTCTAATTCCTCGGGACCTATTACTAGATTTGTGTTAAATAAAATTAATGAATTTATAATAGTAAAGGAAAAACAGAAGAAGTTATAATCATGTCACGTAAATACATACAACTGTCATTTTTACTCAAGATTATAGTAAAAATTTGCAGAAGTAAAATAGCTCATTGATCACAAGTTTGAGAATTTAACTCATCTATATTTTTGCAGGACTTGCTTCCTAAAGATCAGCGTAATTTTCAAGTTCTCAGCCACTGTAATGCTTTGGAGAATCAGACTGTCAACTGATACTGACATCTTGCATCAGTCTCTCAGAACTGTTAGAAGATTATGGGCTGACAGAACACAGCTCTCACTTCTGCCGTTCCATACTCCTGGAGCAGAGAACAGTGCTCCTCGGCTATCCGCCCTTCATATCCCACACTGTCACACGGTTATGCTTTCCTTCCAGAATCCAAGAACCTTACTGAGTCCTGATCAAACAAGGTGTGATGAAAATTATATCCACCTTACAAGCATGCACAGAAGGTATATAAACAAATAACGACATAAGTTCAATAAAGGCTCTCTCAGTGGTCTGGCAGGAGTAACACGGAAGTCAAGAGATGAATCACTTAGTTCTTCCCTAAAGAGGTGAAGAGAGCTGACTCAAGAAACAAGCATTTTGGCCACACAGCCCAGCAGCTAACAAAGGGCCATTCTAAGCACAGACAACAGGCTATGAGGAAGGAAGAAAAAGAGCAGGAATCAGAAGGACAGACTCAGAGCACATGCAGAGCAATGGCAATGAAAAGAGGTAGAAAGTGCTGAGTTTAAAAAAATATATTGAGATTTTGTGGTTCACATTTTTTGTGAACATAATTGCAGCACCATACGCATCACCAGTGTACCTCCCTCCCTCTCCCTAGGACCCAAGGCCCCTCCCACACCCAACCCAGTTGTGTGCATTAGTTCTCCCATTATGTTGCCTTTGGATATTTGTTGCTACCTTACTGTGTATCTTTAAGGCCCACAAATGAGAGATCATTCTGCATTAATCCGTTCTTTCTGACAGCACTCATTGTGACGACTCTAGTTCCACCCATGTTGCTGTAAATTGTATGATTGTGTTAGCAAGAGTGCCTTTAGAAGACCCTGGCAGGGACTGGAGCAACAGCAGAGAGGGGTAAGGGGGTTGCCTTGCACGCAGACAACTTGAGTTCAATCCCTACCATCTCATATGGTCCCTAAGCACCAGAGTGCAGAGCCAGGGAGTAAAACCTGAGCATAGCTGAATGTGACTCAAAAAGCATCACTTGATCACTTGACATCAGTTATTCATCAATTTGCTCAAGAAGGTGCCAGTAACATTTTCATTTGTCCCAGTCATGTGCCAGTGTAGCCCAATGGCATCTGCTTGTTCCAGGAATACAAAGAGCTTCAAACCATTCGTTCAGGGTCTTGACAAAGAAATCTGACCATCTTGTAGGTGGTCAGGTGGTAGGGTGGCCACGTGATTTTTTGATGTCTTGTGGGATCCAGTTGGTAATGGCTCTAGTTCAGCAGTTGTCTCCAAATTGCATTACATGACCAGCCCATCTGATTTTCAATTCCTTGGCCAATGAGACAGCATCCCTGACTCTCGATCTTCAATGGAGGTCGAACTCCAGATTCTTTCTCTCATTTGAGTGATATTCAAATGATATTCCAAGCATGATATTCCAAGCATAGCTCTTTTGATTCCTCTGTGGGAGACACGAGATAGCATTCTCATCCTGCTTTCGTAGGGCCCAGATCTCTGAGGCATATGTTAATGCAGGGAGAACAGTGGAGCCGAAGAGATGTGCCCGGAGCTGGAGGGTCTTTGTCCTTTTAGCTATTTCTTTAATGCTCTTGAAGGTGCTCAACACCACTCTCTTCCTCCTGCGCAGCTCAGGTTTTAGGTCATTCATCTTGTTGAGATCTCGACCTAGGTACACATAACTGCTACATTCAGAGATGTTTGTTCTTTTGAGAGTGAATGGGACCTCTGGAACTAGTTCATTTTTCAAGAACATTGTTTTGTCGAGATTCAGCTGTAGAACTATCTTTCAACTTTCTCGGTCAAAGTTAGCCAGCATTTGTGCTGCTTGGCTAATGTTTGGTGTTATTAGAACGATGTCATCAGCGCGGAGGTGGTGTAGTTGCCGACCGTCTATCTTCACTCCCATTCCTTCCCATTCTAATTGTCACATGATGTTCTCGAGGGTGGCGCTGAAGAGTTTTGGTGAGACGGTATCATCCTGCTGAACCCCTCTTTTAACATCAATGATCACTTCCCTTGTAGAATGGTGAGGAATTATAATACAGCTCACAAAGGATTTTGATGTATTGGGTTTGAACACCCTGTTTGGCTAGGGTTTCGATGACTGCTTCGGTATCCACAGAATCAAAGGCTTTCTTTAAATCAATGAACGTAAGAAAGAGCAGCATCTTGAACTCTCAACAAACCTCAATGAGCTTGGTTACCGTGTAGATATGGTCGATTGTGCTGAATCCTTTTCAGAAGTCAGCTTGCTCGCATGGTTATCCTTCATCTAATGTTCTGCCAATCCTGTTCAGGATGACTGAGTGAACAGCTTGTAGATGACAGACAACAGGCAGATGGGGCGATAGTTGCCAACGTCACAGATATCTCCCTTCTTGAACACTAGAACTGTGCTGCTGGTTTTCCATTGGGAGGGCACCTTGCATTCAGACAGGTAGCATGTGAAGAGCCGAGCCAGTGTATTAATGTTACTGGCGGCAGATTCTTTAGGTATTCAGAACTGACTTTGCCAGGGATGGGTGCTGCTCGGCTTCTTTACCAACGAAATGGCATGTTGGATTTCAGAAGGGAAAACGTTGGGAATGACATACCCATCCTGCAGAATTTGGTATATAGGCAGGTGGATGTGGCTATCAAAGAGATTCGAGTAGAAGTTATGGATAATCTTCTCCATTGCCTTTCTGGAAGATGTGATAGATCCATCAGGATGTCGGAGGGCAGTCATCTTGGTCTTATAGTTGGGGAAGGACAGGCGGGCGGTGCGAATGCTTTTCCTGGTTTCTGCTACATCGGCCATTATTGCTACTCTTCCCTCTTTGAGGTCTTCCTTTATCACTTCTCTGCACTGCTTTGCAAGCTTGTACATTAGCGTATGGTTGCCTGAGGCTCATGCCTTGCCACGTTGGTGAATGAGCTCAAGAGTTTTTGAAGACAAGCGTCCTTTTGTGGCTTTCTCTCTCTGGCATTCCTCTCACAATCATGGAGGTGCTAAACCAGTTGGTTGTATTCTTCATCCGTGTCATCAATGATGGTATCTTCCCATGTTGCCGCAATGATGCCAAAGAGCTGCCAGCTGGTGGTAATTCTGGGAGTTCTCTTCTTAAACTTTGCAGCCTTTTCTCCCCGTTGCATGAAGTAGAATTTTGCACGAAGGAGACGGTGGTCCCATCCTGTTTGAAATTTTGGGACGTCAGTGACATCAGTCAGGGCAAAACCGTAGATTGAATATGATGATTGAATATGATGATTGAATTTCATTGTGGAACCATCCACCAGGATATTCCCATGCCCAATGTTTAGATTCAGCCTTCTGGAACTGTGAGTTCCCATGAATGGTCTTGGTGGACATGATGAACTCAGATAGTCTCTCACCTTGTTCGTTCCATTCTGGGCCCTGGGTTCTAATGTGGAGTTCTTCGGCTGATCTTCTCGGTCCTATCTTGGCATTAAAATCACCGACTATGATCTTGTAGAAGGTGTGATATTCTTTATCGAACTTCTCCAGTCCATGTAGAATGTCTCAATTTCTTCTTCCTTGTATGTGGATGTTGGTGCGTAGACAATGAAGACAGAAACTGCTGGCAGTGGGCCACATCTCTTCAAATGTAATCGTCCTATCTGGTTTGTTAGGCATTCAAATGAATCAATGCTCGCAGCCAGGTTTGTGTTGACAAGGACCAAAAAGCATAAAAAGAAGGTCCCTGCTTGCTGGAGCACTATGACATTAACATTGAGTCCTATAGTAATGGAAAGCTATTAATTGCTACCTGAGAACTACTTGATTTAATAAATGTCTATATAAAGAAGAATAATTGGTCATAGAAGCCAAAGGTGTTATGACAACTTAAAAAGAGGAAAGGTAAACAGTGGCAAATGCTGCAGAAAAGGCATGCCTGGTGAGAAAAGAGATGTATCATTTGGATTTGGGTGCCCAGTGATGACCTCTACGTGCATTCACAATGAAACAATAAAGCAGAAACCATCCTGAACTTCTTGTCCAAACACTTGGGTAGGCCTGAGCCTGACCCCGAACTAACTATAAAAGCCTAACCTTGCACAACTTTTACATGTGCAACAATCAAGGATTAAAATGAAATGTTTGCTCCGAGGATCACAACTCATTAACCTATCTCACCTCACTCTTCAGAGTGCCCCAATTTCAACTCTGAGCCTCTATGCCCTAAAGACTTCAGCCCTCATGTCCTCTGGCTACTTTTACCAAGTTTCATTGTCAACATTTATGCATATCTTATCAATGCTCTTGAAACCCTTGACAAACACCAATGCTAATAGTGATAACAGCATAGACCTGCTCTTGATGCCCAATCATTCTTGAAAAGATGTAAAGAAACCCAAGGACTATCAGCCACACACATCATTTACTACTGTCTCATGCCACAATTTCCAAAGCACATAGAAGGGGAGCAGAGCAAAATCCCTATCTATTTGACAGTGTTTGTTTATCTCTTTTGTTTTTTAACTGCAGCTCTTCTCTAAAAGGACTATTCTGATGACAATTCGGGATCTAAAATGGTTTCTTGTATTTGCAAAGTAAAACCTCCTTAGCATAAATTCATAACTTACTTGGTAAGATCTTGTTAAGTTATAAAACTGAAATAACTGAGTTATCTTAGTGTGTGTTCCTCCCTGAACATTTGAATGGTTAAGAAAGGAGAGGAAAAACCACTCCCTACAGGGCTCTGATCCCAGGCAGCAAGAACCTACCAGATTTTTCTATAATCTTCTAAGGCCACCTTACAGCTTATATTTACTTCACATAAAACACCTGGATCACATCCCATCATTTTGCCAACAGAAAATCTAACCTGGAGAAATATTTTATTCACTAGAATGTTTTTGTTCTATTATTTTACCTTCAACTTCTTTTTTTATTTCTGAAGTCTCTTGCATCTTCTTAAACTCTTTTATCTCTGAGGCCTGAATGGCCGCCTTTGACTTCAGAATCCAGTCCGACAGCTCGGCACTTACAGCATCAAACCTGGTTTGAGATGCACATGTTACTATTGTCATTCATTTTCTTCTCTGGTTTCCCTTGGCTCAAGAAAGAGAACCAGAAAAAGCCAACAGACATTGGTTTTTAAATATCCCACCTCTAAATAAAACCCTAAACTCCCCCACCCCAAATAAGCTCAGACATTTACAATTATGGGGTGTAAAAAGAGAAAGAAAAATTGTAATGTCAGAAAATACTTAAAAGACAATCAATAAGTATGAAAGGTTTGAATTTTGTTTATGTTTTTTAGCTTAATAAAAAATCACTTTTGGTCCATAGCACTAGTACAGCAGGTATGGCACTTGCCTTGCACACGGCCAACCCTAGTTTGATCCTCAGCACCCCATATCATACTCCCCAGCCCTGCCAGGAATGATCCCTAATCAGAGTTGGGAGTAAGTTCTGAGCACTGCCAGATGTGACCCAAGAACCTAAAGTCAAAGAATAACAAAAAAAAATCACTTCCGCTTTTATAATTTTATAGAATGATGGAATACAGATTTGGTTGGCAAATAGCAAAAATGAAGTACAAATATTCCTGAAGTAATGCCTTCTTTGACCGACATGCAGACTGATACTATTATATGTCAGACACTGAATAGGGCCCTTGAAATGAAAGTACACAGACACTGTCTCAGGCCTCTTCCTGTCGTATTTAGGTTAAAGAAAAGTACTCCATAGCAACAAAGGAATGGGTCAGATGTTAATTCCAGGAGTTCACAATATTAAGGGGAAGTGGAGTAGAAGCAGCTACCTGGCGTAGGAAAGGTGCATTATTAACTAAGAGTTTTCCTTACAAAGGAAAACAGAAAGAGGGGGCACTTTGCACCCCACAGTAGTTAGGTGTGACAAGAATAGTGAGTCAGGAAGGAGGGACAGCTAACACTGCTGCAACAAACCTCAGGACCAGTTACTGGAAGTTCCTGCAGGATAGATTAAGTCACTTGGATTTAACAAAAGAGCAACTAAGAGCCAGTGAAGGGACTTCAGCACAGGATGGTGTGACTATGTTTATTCTTCAGTGTTCAATGAGGAAAAAAGAATGAAGAGAGGGAACAAAACAGACAGGTCTGTGGCAGTCATGAGACCAGAACTGAGAGTGACATTGGAAGGATTAGACAGCGTGGAGAACGGTGGAGACTGCTGCTCCAAACTCTGGTGAGCAGGAACAAGGGGAGGAATGGTCACTGACGCCTGCCCAGGTACAGTCACTTTCAAGTCGAGGAGCTGAACAAAAACCTGTGAAGAATATCCTGTGATTGTCCCTCTTAAAGAGTCTAAGGAGTGTTAAGCAACTGTTATTCAAGAATAAGGCTACGGTTCCAATAGAGACACTCTGTCCTGTTAAAAGTGTCCTTCACCAGGAAAAAGACAGATATAGAATGATTACATTTATTTGCATGACAAATATATATGTGTGTATGTGTAGATAGATAGATAGATAGATAGATAGATAGATAGATAGATACATACATACATACATACATACATACATACATACATACATACATACATAGAGATACATATATGATACCAATATCCAAGGTCGGGCAAAACATGAGTCAGGAGGTCTTATCAAAGATGGAATCTACCACAAGTGTGTAGGAGTCAGAAGAGAAGGGAACAGTGTGCTAATAATCGTCAAAAATGATAAAACCAGCCTAGAACTGAGAATTGAATATAGGCAAAAATATACACTGTATAACCTCTAAGCGTATATTGCAGTGCACAATGTGGGAGAGGAGAGAGAGAGAGAGAGAGAGAGAGAGAGAGAGAGAGAAAAGAGATAAAGAACCTGCCATAGAGGCAGGCTAAGGTATGGGGGAGGAATTGGGGTTATTGGTGGTGGGAAATGAGCACTGGTAAGAGGGATGGGTGCTGGAACACTGTATGACCTAAACCCGAACATGAACATTTTTGTAATTGTATATCTCACGGTGGTATAATAAAATATTTTTTTTTAAAAAGTGTCTTTCACCCACAAGGTTTTCCAAACAAGTTTGGGTATATGTAGGTTCTTTCAGGTAAGCACATACTGATTGCTAGTTCCAATGGGGTGGTGGGGAGGGCTGGGGGGTAAGGAACTTGACTTAAAGCACTCCAAGAGAAATATGAATATTTGATTTTCACTATGATCAGTTTCCTGTGTTTTTATGGGATTTTTTTCTGAATTCTAAACAAATAACCAGGGCTCTGGATGCCACAGAAGCAGTAATACTGTTCTGTTATCTTCACACCAGGTTTCCGTGTAATCCTTCAAGGAGATTAAGTGGAACACATGCAAACAGACCCTGAAGACTCAAATGCTACAAAGCAGCAAGGAGATCTGAGTCCATTACCAGCTATTCAGAAAATAGAGAATAAGTATCCTCTGCCCCAGAAGGAAAGAGAAGGGGTGATGTACTGCCCCACCAGAAGCATGTATTATCAACTGTGCTAAGCCCTTTTGTAAGCCTCACACATCTGCTCTGACAGCCTGTTTTAACATAAGTTACCAGAAGTTTCCATAGCAGACTGAAAGGCTCTGGAAAGCATGTCATACTAGGAATAACTAAGGACATTGTGGAGTGCAGGGTATGGAAATGGGAGTAAGAGACCCACCCTCAATTACTAAAGGGGGTTTTATGCTGAAGAGGAGTAATACCAGTCTACCCCATCCATAGAGTGAGGCTAACACACAAGGGTAGACTTGGAAGTAACATATAATGGCTGGGTATAAAAATAATTTGGGGAACTAAAGAGATAGCACAGTGGGGTGAGTGTGTGCATTTATATGAGAGATCCAAGTTCATTCCCCAGGAATAGCTCCTGAGAATCACCTTCGAATATAGTAATTTCATGGTCCGACAGATAATTGAAAACACTAAGCATTTGCTTTGCATGTAATAGGGTCAGGTTTGAGCTTCAGCCGCACATGATGCCGAGGTACCATGAGCAGTGATTCCTGAGCACAGAGATACTGAGTACTCTGAGCACTGCCATGTGTGATCCAATCACAATATGCCCTCCCCAAAAAAAAAAGCAAATAATAAATCTAGTATTAAATAAATCTGTCCCTCAAGGTGTTGCAGGTGTGGCTGTGTTGCCCGGCTCCGTCAGCAGGTGGCAGACAGGAGACAGGCTTGTCTACATCCAGGGCTCTGCCCGGGGCCCGGGGTGTGTGTGTGTGTGTGTGTGGGGGGGGGGGGTTGCTGGATAGTTGATGGTCTGACATAGAAAAAGACTGGGCCCCCTGGGATGAACCCAGAGTCACAGCAGTGCCTGGCAAGCTACCCGTGATATATTCAGTATGCCAAAAACAGTAACAATAATGGACCTCATTCCCAATGAATGGAGTGATTACTGGAGCCCACTCGAGCAAATCGATGATCAATGGGAAGACAAGTGATAGAGGTGATTAAACAAACATCACGATCTTCTATTATAATGAATTATATAGCTCAAACCTCTATTTATCTAGGAATTAACTGCATGAATCAACAGTGGACCAGAAGGCAGGTATTGAATCTGGATGCCTACTTTCTTACTTCTTTCTCAGTCTTTGGATCTCAACAAACACAACTAAAAAACAGAAGCCCAGAAAGCCCCAACCTCCAAATACCAAGGCATGGACAAGCTCAGTGAGGCCAGAGGAGTTAACAGAGATCTTACTTTCTTCTTTTCTCCAGGGGGGTGGGGGGAGGGCACTCTCCTGATTGGAATAAAAAGAGACAGAGGACTGTCCTTTCTTGCTGCTTACAAAAGAGAGTAGACAAGGACGTTGCTCTGGTGCTCCAGCAGACACTCAGGACCAGGAGAAGACCAGGCTGGGGTGCAGGGGAAAATGTTGGGGACAGGAGAGACATACAGAAGCAGCATGCTGAGCCCCACTTCCAGTTAAAACTGGCTCCCCCCAGACTGGTTGCAACAGGACAGAATCAATGGCCTCAGGCTAAAGTCACTTCGGGAACAATATTCTATTTCCGGACGCAGAATGAGACTTTCCAACAGAGTTTTATTTAAATAAAGATTTCTAGAGTTACACACTCTAGTCTTTTACAACCTCCCCTGCTGCCAAATGTGCAGGCTAAGCAGTGGAGAGACACTGCCAAAAATATCCAGCAGAATGTAAACACTCAGGAAAGGAAAGATGGGGGCGTCCTGTCAATATCAGAAGAATCTGCCCACAAGATAGATGCCTTACCAGAAAGATTCATGGCTGTACCTGGCATTCTGGAGGGAGGCTGGTCCGACAAAGAGAGGTCATGAAGGGGCAGAAACACAACTTTTTATCATCCAAATGAAAATTTGTGGTAAAATAGCAAGCCTGCTGTGTCCGAGAAAGGCTCAGTTGGGCAACCATAATGATTTTTTATCCAGATGCCCATTCAGAAGTCCCATTTACCCAGGCACTGGGATCCATTTGAAAAGGAGAGAATTCTTCAAGGGCTGTCTTAAGGACCCACTGCTATAATGCACGTGAGGCTCAGGACCTGAGAATCAGTACAGCTTAACGTGATACCTGCCATTAGGCAAAGGGTGGAGATAATAGCTGTGATTTTTCTTCTGAAAATTCTGAGGGACTTTTTTTAATCAATAAGACAAAAACATTTTATCCCCATGATGGATCTTGAAGCTAAATTTGAAGGACTTGTTACTCTAACAAAGGAAGAAAGAAAACATGAAGAAAGAATTAGGGTGAAAGAGACTAAAAAGGAACTACTTTTCTGAATTAAGTTTTTTTTTTGGGGGGCTGGAGCAATAGTAGAGCATTTGCTTTGCATGTGGCTCACCCAGGATCAATCCCAAGCATCCCATATGGTCCCCCTGAGCATGGCCAGGAGTAATTCCTAAGCATCAAGGGTGACCCATAAAGACCAAAAAAGAAATAAAAAGATATTTTTTAATGGCATAAAGAGGAAGGAAAATCACAATGAATCTTTCTAAAGCAGAATTGGAGATGTGATAGTGAAGGAGAAAAGGAAGGGGGAATACTGGACACTCATATCCTTCCCCGTAAAGGATGAGAGAGACATGATGTCACAGCACCTTCTAGATTGTACCCGGGAGAAAATGGGATCATTTAAGAGCTGTTCAGATGCTCAGATGTTCAGAGATGTTGAGATGGTCAGAGATGTTGAGATGATCAGAGATGTTGAGATGGTCAGAGATGCTGAGATGGTCAGAGATGTTGAGATGGTCATCAAGCGTGAAGCAGATACTTTGGAGAGTAGGAAGTGGCTCAGTCATTGACTTTCTAAAACAACGAATGTGTCTCAACTTGCATATGACTAGTGATTAGCACCAGTGTCAATATATATTATGTGGCCTAGCAACAGTATTGGGTACAGGTTTGGGAATTTTCCCTCTTTTCTCACGTTTTCCTAGCTTCCATATCCAGAGGGATCTGTCTCTTCTTTGGTGGGGAGGAGGAGGCAATTCTTGCTTTGATCTTTTGGTCGTTGCTTGTTCTCTTATTCGAACAGTCTCCAAAAGCTCCTCTTGAGAAATCTGGGACAGCCCCAGCTTTGTTACAGCCTGAGTCACCTGAAATAAAAATCGGCTATAGTTTTCATGTTTTATAACCGCTCTATTGATTTATAATTCACTTGTCATAAATTTCACCCTTTAAAATGTACAGACTATGGTTATCAGTATATTCACAGAGTTGTGCAACCACCCCACTCTCTAACTCTGAACAATTTTATCATTACAGAACGAATCCCAGAGCCCCTTCATGGTCCCGGCCCTCCAGTTCTGGTGAGCATTAATCTACTTCCTGATGTATGAATTGAACAGCCTCAGACACTTTCTATGGATAGAATCATAATCCATATCATCTTGTGACTATTTGCTTAGTATAATAGCAGTTTCAGGGCAGGGCATATCCTTGTGATAGCATATATCAATACTTCATTTTCAATTACCACGTATTAATCCAGACTCCAATATATAACAAACTGTAATTTGTTTCATCACCCCTCTGTTGATAGACACAAGTTCTTTCATTTACTGACTATTATGAATGCTTCTATAAACATTTATACAAACACATTGTTTTGTTTTTTTAATCACAGCTATGGAGATTCTCAGCACTTACTCCTGGCTTTGTGCTCTGGGATAATTCCTGGCGGGGCTCAGAGGACCGTATGGAATACCACAGATTAAACATGGGTAAGCTGCATGTACGGTAAGGGCTCTAACCACTGTACTATCTTTCTGACCCCTAAACGCATTATATTTTGAATCAATTCACAGAAATATATTTTAGATTATTTCATCTTTAAAGACATTTAACAGATCTTTCTATTACCAGGTTAAGATATTGTACATTAATGTTTTCTTTATTTTTTTTGCTTTTTTTTTTTTGGGGGGTCACACCCAGCGGCGTTCAGGGGTTACTCCTGGCTCTGCACTCAGGAATTACTCCTGGCGGTGCTTGGAGGACCATATGGGATGCCAGGAATCAAACCCGAGCCGGCATATGCCAGCCGTGTGCAAGGCAAATGCCCTACCCGCTGGGCTATTGCTCTGGCCCACGGCAGAGCCGGAGAGCCTGGCAAGCTACCCGTGTTGTATTTGATATGCCAAATACCAGTAACTATTATAGACCTCATTCCCATGACCTGACAGAATGGTTTGAGGCTCTTTATGTTTGTGGAGCAAGCAGATGCCCTTGGGCTTTACTAGCATGAGACAGGACAAATGGAGATGTTACGGGGCCAACTCGAGCAAATCGATGATGAGCGGGAAGACATTGACAGTGATACAGTGATACATTAATGTTTTCTTTAAGATTAACGTTCACTTTTCTAAACTAAAGATTTTCACACACTAATGTTTCAATTTTACAGGAAACTGGATAAAAAGAATAGACTTTTTGATGTAAGCTGGTAATTTTTTATTTCATAAAAACTTAAACTAACCTGGCGACATTTAATTTCTACTTAATGGAGCCACGTATTGTCCAAAGCAAAAGATACCTGGTTGGAAGAATCTTCTAGTCTCTGAACCAAGGAATCCCACCTCTGAGTCAGTGCGTCTGTGTCGCTGTTGATCTTCTCAGATGCCCGGGGTTATCAATTAATTGGCTCACATCCTGGCCAATCTCACTCAATTGATCAAGTGCCTGTCGCTTCATTTCCATGTCTTCCTTTAAAATCTAATAATTCAGGTGTTTATTAGATAATTCCCCTTTGTCAGGATTTTTATATTTCCCTCCTCCAGTCTCCAAGAATAAACACATGTTTTATAGTAAAGCATACTCACTTTTAATTTACTACCATAAAAACATAAGTGTTCTGGTTCCAGCATTTTAGTACCAGTGATAGGATAATGTATGATCACCAAACGGCATCAACCATCGATGTGAAACACTGAAATATCACACCCTTACAGACAGAGCCAGACAACAACAGCACTTACAGCCAGTCGTCGAACACTGACACTTAAATCCTTCTGGTCTTTGAAGTTGCTCGTCTGAACCTTATTTAAAGCCTCTTCTTTTCAGTTAGCCAAGCCTTTAACAAGCACTACAAGAAATTAAAAAAGAAAAAGAAAAGTTAGAACTCTAACCAGGAAATCTTTAGTATTTCAGCAGGTCAAGTTGTCATACCCAGGCCTTTTATTTTACTAAAGGTTTTATCCTTACATAAGATAAAGACAATTTCTAATCTTACGACCCCCTCATCTTAAAACTCCTAAGCCTGGAACCAGAGAGTCAGTACAGAGGGAAAGACACTTGCCTTGCACAACCCGAGCTGACTTCCCAGTACCCCATACAGTCCCCCAAGCACCGGCCAGAATGATCGCTGAGCACAGAGCCAGGAATAAGCCCTGAGAAGCCCTGAGTATTTCATCAAGTGTGGCCAACAACAACAACAACAACAACAAAAGTTCCTAAGTATAAGATGTCCAGAAAGACATCTTTCTTGAAAAATATTTTCCCCAAATTTGCAAGAGATCAACTTAACATTAACCTCATACCTGGGTGAAGACCAAATTCCAAGGGAGCAAGGCGAGTCTAAAAAGCCAAATCCAATTGTCCAAGTTTCCAAAATAATCAATCATATCCTAACTCAGCAGAGGCTAAATGAAACTCAGAACCTATAAGAAAGGCTCAGTGTTTAAAACCGCTGCCCAGAAAGTGCCAGGTCAAGGGTTCAAACCCAGTGCTGTCCCATGTGTGGATTTGATTCTGGCAGCTCCGTGTCTGAGGATTCTTGAAGAAAGGGGAAGAAAGAAACATCCAACAGAATCTTAGCAACTGTTTTGTCCTGGTCATATAAGGGAGGGAGGATAGAAAAGTGAAGTAACAAATTCAAAAATCTATCTGTTGGCAAGTAAAAACTCCAAAGCCAGAGTTTTCCAGGGCATCATGTAGGGAAACCACATGGACACGCCAGGTTTAGCTGCAGTTATGACTGCAGGAAGAAGTCTAAAGATGGTCCAAAGTCAACACAAAGATGTTCAAAAGTCATTAGCCAAAAACACGTTTCTTAAGCAGAAGCTATTCATTTAAGCAGGGAGAAAAATTTTGAAGGGAGAAAAAAAAACTGCATTGGATTAGTTCTTTTCATAAAGCACAATCTAACACAGAAGCCCTCGTACAGAGTTGGGGGGAAGGAAAGGATGCTTGGTTTTGTGTGTTTTCAACCCCTTCCCTAATTCTATTGATCAATTTGTTAGCAACTAATCCTGCCTCTGTATTCACAAGCTAAGAAGAAAAAAAATAAGACAAAGATGCAAAACTTGAGACAAATACGCTGCTTTATCAGAGAAGTGGGTGTGAAGCTATGCACATAAGTAACCAAACAGAAACCACCTGAAATCTTTACTAGAAAATACACATGAATGCATATTTAATATTTAAAAAGTTAGTGCATTACAGCTCCAAAGAAGAAGTGATTACTTCTACTTTTCAAGATACTGTGAGCAGAGGGAGTTGATAAAGGAAAGAAATAAAAGAAAAGACCAGTGACAAGGGTCGGAGCGACAGTCCAACAGGTAAGGAGTTTTCCTAGCCAATCAGGGTTCAATCCCCAGCATGCCATATGGTGCCCCGAGCACTGCCAGGAGTAATTCCTGAGTGCAGAGCCAGATGTAACCCCTGAGCATTGCCAGGTAGGACCCAAAAAAGAAAAGAGAGAAGAAAGACCGGTGACAAGGCACCCAGGGTCAATGCCATCCGTGCCTTAGACAAAACACAGAGATGACGAAACAAAAATCGAGGACCCTTTTCTGGAAAACAAGACAATCACCAGGAGGCAATCATGTCATTGTGTGGCACACGCTGGGAAGAGCAGTGAAGATGCAGAAGTGAGGGTGGGACATGAACAGCTGAAGGAGAGACCACAGAGGGGGACCTCGGAGCATGGGCATGGCATGCAGAGAGGACGATCAAGGGAGGAAAGGGAGAGGAAAGAGTACTCAGAGCCACGGGCTGGACCTAATTCTCTAAAGGATCTTAGTGCTTCAGTTACAAAGTGGGCAATAATCCCTTGAAAGGTTGCTTAAAATCTAGGCACCGCATTTCGTCTCAGACCACACAACCACAAATTATTGAAATATTAAGGACCAAGGTTCGTTTCTATTTTACACGTATTTACTTCATAATTACTGCTACCACAAGAAAGTCATTCAAAGGTCAGTGGAATGACAGTAATAGTCAAGACCTATTTTTAAAATATATGCTTTAAGTTGCCAAAGTAAAACTATTTCCAAGTTCTTCATTCTTTTATTAGTAGAAGAGTAATAGCAGACTTTTTTGTAGCAATCAACGTCTCCTATTATTTATGTTGGCTTATTTTATTTCATTTAGTTAATGGTGGTGCCAGGAACCAGTGTTTCACACATGCAAAGCAAGGATCTACTCCTGAGCTATATACCTGAGGCCTTCCGATTTCCATTTGGGGGTCTTTGTTTTGTTTGGGCTGTTTTTCTGTGCAGGGCACACCAAGCAGTGCTCAGGCCTTATTCCTGGCTCTCTGTTCAAGGATCACTCCTGGAAGCTCTCAGGAAAATGTCTGTGCTTCCAGGATCTAATCTGGGCCACCTGCATGTAAGGCAAGTGCCTTCGCTGCTATATTATCCCTCCAGCCCTGCTTCTTTTCCAACTATCTTAACACTTTGCCTAAATACAAGGATCCAAGAAAATTTAAATTCTGTAAAGTGAAACATGACTATTTCATAAATCAGAGTCAAGGAGGTGTCATGAGATTCTCAAAAGGGAAAAGTCTGACCAAATATTGGGAATAGTGATAACAATTTATACTAATTTTGCCACAATCTTTCTTTTGTTAATTGTTATTATGGCCGTCAGATCAACCCCTGCAGCAGTCTTTTTCTAAATCTGGCCCAGAACTCCCTCTCATCAGACCTCCACCCAGCAGACCAGCCTATATATAACAGCCCAGCTCATCGAGATCCACCCTGAAGCAGTGTTTTCTATATCCGGCCCAGGTATGTTGATCCAGAGACTCACAGACATGGGGCAGAGCTGCTACTGGCTCTCCCTGTGCCCAGCCACCCCAGCAGAGCCTCGCAACAAGCCGGACGACCCCCGCTCCATGAGGGCCTCTATTTTCCACATCCAGACATTCCTCTCGTCAGAACTCCACCCAGCAGAACAGCCTATCAAGGCCTGGCTTGCACTGCCGCTTGTAGCAGCGCAGTTCATCAATAAATGCTGGATTTGGAGGTGACTATAAAAATATGCTACCTGCACGGCAGAGCCTGGCAAGCTACCCGTGTTGTATTTGATATGCCAAATACCAGTAACAATTATAGACCTCATTCCCATGACCTGATGGAATGGTTTGAGGCTCTTTATGTTCCTGGAGCAAGCAGGTGCCCTTGGGCTCTACTTGCATGAGACAGGTCATATGGAGAAGTTACTGGTGCCTGCTCGAGTAAATCGATGATGAACGGGAAGACAGTGACACAGTGATACAGTGATGGCCGTGGAAGGTGGGGGGTGGGGTGGTGCAACACTCTCAGTGGCCCTCAGGGGCCAGGGAATTCAGGTGGTGCTCAGCCGAGATGACACATGATGTCTAGGGTTGCACCTAGGTCTCTCTGTGCCTTACGGCTCAGCCTCGGACCCCCCCACCCTCACACACATCACTTTGGCACAGTGGTGGGCGCCCTCCCAGCCACCCATAGAACTGATCCAATAGGTATTTATACCCAGTGATGCAGTGGAGCCACATCCCAATGCTTGGAGCCACCAGGGCCACATCCAGGGGTAATGAAGGTAGAGTACACAGTGCCAGATGCTTGGATCTTAGAGCATGGAAGGCAAGAGCTATAACCATTTGAGCTCTCTCCCCACAATCTGCTTTTGAAAATGGTCTCTTCTACTGCTACTGCTACTGCTACTGCTACTGCTGCTACTACTGCTGCTGCTGCTGCTGCTGCTACTACTACTGCTGCTGCTACTACTACTACTACTACTACATGTACCACATTTTTCCAGTAAACTATAAAACATGCATTTATTTTCATCACATGAATAGTTCATTTTAGTGGAGAGAAACAAATAAAGTGCATTTAAAGAATTTAAAATAAAGGCTGTGGGTCAAAGAGATAGTTCAGCAGGTAGAGAGATTGTAATGCTGGGTCACCAGCACCTGATACGGTCCCCAGAGCGCCACCAGAAATGATCCCTGAGTGCAGAGCCAGGAATATGGCGTGAGGCACCACTGGGTCTGGCTCAAAAAAACAAAATAAATAAATGAATTAGTTGAACAGACCCTGCAATGTGAGATTAAGGTATAACTCAGATTCATAAAACTACAACATATTGGCATCTGGGAGAAATGTTAACTTATTAATATTCTGATAATAAATATAGAAGTATGGAGGGCAGGCAATTTTGTGCCAATGGTTAACTTGCTATGGTGATCCATGCAGAAAAAATACGTCAAACTTTTTTAGTGTTAAAACAATGATGTGACTAAACTATATAAAGGGCCACAATGATAACACAGCAGGTGGGGAGCTTGCCTTGCAGACAGCAAATTTAAGTTTGACCTGGCACCACATCTGGTCCACCCCAATAGGAGTGATTCCTGAGTACAGACCAGCAACAAGCAGGTATTAACACAGCCAGGTGTGGCCCAAAACTCAAAAAAAAGAAAGACTATATTTAGAAAAGTTGTTACTCGAAGTTCAGGAAGTATTGAATAAGTTCATTTATCATTATTTACAGAGCACCAGCTAAATGCCAGGCTCTTTGTTGATACAAGTTCAATACAAACTCAATAAAATCTATTATGTCAAATAAACTATCATTTAAAGTAATGAACACCGGTCATGTTATTACTAAGGGGGGCATACAATATGGTCACCACGAATTAGCTGTATGAAGTTATAAAGTGGATATTTCTACAAATAAGGAACTTGTCTATTTTCAAAGGAAGAAAATGAGACATGTTCACAGCCATCATTTAATGTGGTGTTGGCGTCACCATCTGTTTTGCCCATACTGTGCCCATTTCATACCTGCTCTTCCAGTAGCTCCTGCCACAATAGATTGAGCTCCTGTAACCGGTTCCAGCGCTCCTCGGTCCAGCGGCACACAGCTGTCCACCGCTCACCAAGTTTCTAGGAAAGCAAGAATGCTTTGACCTCAGACTCACAGCACAATTACCAGCACCCTCAGACACAGGGCATATATTTTTTTCTTTTTTTCAGAATAGCATTGCATGAAAAATATTTTTATTAAAGCTCATTTAAAAATAATAGACTAGTCCTACAACTTTCCAAATGATAAATACTAATTTCCATATGATTTAATTACTTCCCGTTTCAGATGGAGAAGAGCATGGCTAGAATTCTGACTTGTGTCTTTTGTCTCCAAACTCCTGCTCTTTCCACTGCATTCTGATTTTCAAATCGAAATTTGAGATATTTTAAATATATCTTCAAAACAGAACATGCAAATCTTCAATGAGTTTACCTCTCACTTAAAATGTTTTTTAATAACCAATCATTTCTCACTCACCTTTCATAAGTCGAAAGTTTTCATTTATAAAACCAACATAAAATAATTAGCCTTATATAAATTATGCTTTGAATGTCTATAAATTTTACAACCACTTATCTGATCTGATCTATTTATACTGCATGCTCCATTGAAACAATCTTATAAGTGTTTGCAATGCTAGATAAATTAACTGTTTTTTTTTTTTTTTGCTTTTGGGTCACATCCAGTGATGCTCAGGGGTTACTCCTGGCTCTGAACTCAGGAATTACTCCTGGCATATCTCGGAGGACTATATGGGATGACAGGGATCAAACTCGGGTTGGCCTTGTGCAAGGCAAACACCCTATCCACTGTACTATTGCTCTAGCCTCTAAATTAACTTATTTTTAAATAACCATCTTTGGGCTGACTTTTTCAACAAATTTTCCTCAATGCTATATTTCATTTTTAACCTACTTAATAGCCAAATAATAATTTAAATCATAATTTACTGTTCTATTATTTCGTATCAAAGTATTCTTTTTTAGAATACGAAAAGCAGAGAAGAGCTTAGAGGTGGGGCCCCTACCCCGGTCGCAAAGTCAATGTCTATTTAAATCTCATGGGGAAATATTCACCCTCTCTGAACTAGCGTTTCCTCACTGTATAAAAGGCACATCAGGCAAACCACCTCTCAGACTAGTGTGACCAGACACCCTGCACCAAAGTCAAATGACCACAGGCCAGCATCAATGTTACAAAAGCAAACATACTGTTGTGTAACACAATTTTATTCTGAAACCTACTTAAAATCATAGACTGGGATATTCTATCAGCTAATGTAATTATTGTTCCCATGAAATACCAATCCGTGTCTTTATACAGACACGTAAAGAAACACTATTGTTTTCTAAACCCCTCCCCCAAAATGCTACAAAGTGGCCTAAATTCCTTGAGGTTTCCAAAACTGTTGGGGAAATTCACATATTGGTTTACAAAGAAACAGGGGGCTTTACATTCTCCATAGCTAAATTCGCAAACTTTGATACATATATTTAATCTTCAAAGACCCCAATTCCAGCAATTCAGATCAATATAGAGCCCAGCAGCCTTCATGAGAACAAATGCCTCACATGACTGGGAAAGAAAAAGCTCCTTGAGCCAGGAATGAGCTCTCCTGTCCTTCCAAATCTGGTTACTGACATGCTCAAGTAAGCCAGAGCCAGCCTGCACTCCCTCCCACCACCCCAAGCTCTGAAAAGAAGGAATAAATATCTAGGTACTCCAGGTACCCGAAACTGGAAACCCAAATGGAAAGTACAAACGACACTCACTTCAGCTAGTCTTGTAAGCAACACATGGTACGTGAAGAGTGGAGTCATGTTCCCACCCCGGTGGTGCTTGGATCACCCCAGCTGACAGGGTGCTTACCTGTAACTCATCCTCCAGCATGGCGGTGGCACTCTCGCCACTGTTCTCATCGACAATCACCACCATGTGAGTTAATGAATTTACCTTCACTTGTTCAGCCTCAAGATCACTTTGCAAACTCTGGAGGTAAAATGAAGACAAAAACCATTATTATTTCTACCCTTTCCTATTTACCTACTTAAAATCCACTCAGTTGTCAATAGCAATTAAGGACACTTAATGAGCCATCGTGTTTACATTTCCAATCATTACACTAAGGGTTCTACTAATGAAACAAGCCCGTTACACACCTTTACATTTCATTATGAATGAAAGTCATTTAAAAGATGCAGCATCATAACAGATTATATGTGGAACATTAGCACTTTTGTATCCTAAGTGCTGACCCCTCAAATCAGAGCATAAGCAAGCACATTAGATACTGGAAATGGTTAAGTCAAAAAAGTCTACTGGGATTCTACTGGAATGTAGAACTGCATGATCAAAAAATCCAGAACCTAAATTTCCAGCATCAGAGATAATTTTCTAAGGACATCATGGTATAAAGGAAATGATAAAACAAAGACAGATTTGGTTATCTGAAGCTATTATGGTTAGCTACCAAGAAAAGCAATTATAGATTCCTCCCTTCTCTCCTCCATGGAAGACACAATACTTCATTAGTGCCTGCAGATATGTAATATATGTAAGCAGATATGTAATATATGTATGCAGATATGTAATATATGTATGCATAAATGTAATATATGTAAGCAGATACATAATATATGTATGCAGATATGTAATATATGTATGCAGATATGTAATATATGTATGCAGACATATAATGTATGTATGCAGATATGTAATATGTATGCATATATGTAATATGTATGCAGATATGTAATATGTGTAAGCAGATATGTAATATATGTATGCAGAAATGTAATATATGTAAGCAGATACATAATATATGTATGCAGATATGTAATATATGTATGCAGATATGTAATATGTGCAAGAACTACAACAGTCATCAAGTGCTTCTTGAGTTGGGTTTAACATACCCTAAAGTTCAACCCATTGCCTGCATATTTTACTGCTCAATAAAATGTCTTCAAACAATCTGCAAAAAAGACTCCTTTTTCACTTGAGTGAAAAGTTATCTCCTCAACTTTTAATCAAATTGAACTGTCCACTCACTTCCGGCTTCTCATCCAGTGACTGATGAATTGTTTGCAAAGAAGATGCAATCACTTTTCATAAAGGATGAGGCACAGAGGGGACAAAGAGGTGAACGGGAGTTATCAGGTACAGTGGTGGAGGGCCTGAGCCACTTGGATGGTGTGAGATTTGGAAACTTCGCATCTCAAAACTATACCTGCTGCCACCTTCATCGTTTTACCTACATTATAACACTAACCTTTAAAGGCTGGAGCACAGAGAAATCAGAGCATTTGCTTCCTTAATCCCCACCCATACATTAAAGCCACACTTTAGAGCACTTACTTGCATTCAGGGCTCAAATATCCCCTTGAAAACCTTATCCTTCAAAAGTGATCCCTGTGCACTTTCACAAGGGAACTTACACACCACAGCAGGGTGTGCCCTGCGCCTCCACCCCCGGCTCGGAAAAGTCACCTCCCCACGAATGCCAAGAGAACACCGAAGGGGTTCCCATCTCGATGACAAGGCAGCCCCAGGGAATACTAAGTGCCGCGCTGTCCTACTTGATAAGCTATGAAAGAAATATGAGACTGATGTACTTTATGATCTTCTAGCAGCTTCTGCAGGGATTTTAACTCGTCGTCCAGGGGGCAGGTCTCCAGCTTCTGAATCCGCTCTTCGGTGAGTGTTAGCCAAGCCGAAAGTTGCTGCAGCTGCTGCTTCTGCAGCTCCATGAGCACGTCATGCAGCCTGTGGGGGGGAGTACAGCGTCATCCCACCCGCCCGGACCCTCTCGGAAGGCACCTCAGAAACAGGGCGAAGGAACACACGCACATCACAGCACTTCAAGGAACACTTATCCTGTTCAAAAATAGGGTCTCAGGGCCGAAGAGATGGTGCAGTGGGTAACGTGCTTGCCCTGCATGTGGCCTACCATGGTTCGATCCCTGGCATCCCATCTGGTCCTCAGAGCCTACCAGGAATACAAGCCCGAGCACTCCTAGGTAAGGCGTCCAAATAATAAAATGCAGCGGTCTCCTCCAGTACTGCTGGGGGCCTCTGTGGCCACCGTCTGGGATGCCTGGTCAAGTACTCTGCCCTTAGGTGGATGGTGCTCAACAGTCACCAGGGACACTCCTGGCAAAAACCAGGGACACATAGGGCTGGGGACAGAACCTAGGGTTTCAAATATGCTAGAACTGTGCTCAACCCACTGTGCCACCTCCCAGTCCTGCATTAATCCGGAAATAGAAAGACCAGGAAAAAAGCTTTATTTTCTTTACCTAAATGGAACGGGCTGAAAGCAATCAAATGATGCCTCATTTAATAGCAACCTCTATTTGTATGGGAACCAACCAGGATGCCTTGCTTATTAAAAACGGGAAACCACAACGGACTGCAGTCTGAGCCTTTGTTCACAATGGATGAAATAAAATGAACCAGGGGTGGAGGGAACCGTGAGATAAGCGTTATAGAACAGAACTGTCGGCGGACACGTGCGCTGCTCCCTCCGCAGACCAAGCTGCTGCTCACCAAAGTTTAATAAGGCAAATACATGTTCCTATGATACGTTTTTTCCCTTTTTATCCTGTCCATTTCTGTATTCCTTTTGGTTCGGTTGAGACGTCAAATCAGAAACAAAGATCATAGACTATCCCAACCAGTTTCCAAATAAATAAATGAAAAGAGCTAAATTTTTCAAGATAACTTCCGAGTTCTCCCGTTTTCAGAGCCGCACAGTCTCTTCCTGGCGCCAAATTGGTGGGCTACAGCGTCTGTTCCCCCGCTCCCACTCACCTCGACTGTCTGTTCATGCTCTCCACCCTCAGGGCCTCCCCATCTGGCGTTCAGCAGGGTCATTTGTTCCTGAATCTCAAATTCTTCTTCATCTGTCAGAGTGCCTTGGGTTATCAGCTGGTTTCCTGCCTGCAGGATGCTCCCCACACTGCTCTGGTGATCTGTCAGCTCCATCATGAAGGCCTGGAAAGATAAGGCATTGAGCCACACGCTTCAGACAGATCTTCATAAATGGTTGATGCCCAAATATCAAGCTGCAGGAAAGGGGAAGTCTCACAAAGTGCAAATAAGTAGACTTTGATCCAGGTTTGGGCATTGAACAGAGGAAATAGTTACCTAAGAAGAAAGGATCCTATTGGACAGTGTTACATTTGAGACCATCAGGTATATTAAATACATTCTGATAATACTACTGACGGATTTGAGAACAAAGAATTAGGAGAAAATAAAATGAATGTCATTTTCACCCAAGAGAAACTGCCTAAAGAACACTGCCCGTTTCTATTATTTTCAAACTAAAACAGTGATGAGATCTCTCTCTCTCTCTCTCTCTCTCTCTCTCTCTCTCTCTCTCCACACACACACACACACACACACCTCCCTGTTTAATTAAAAAGAAGATGCACTTTTGTGCAAAACAACACATCCTCAACATAGGAGAAAAATTTCACTGTATGAAATTATGCAGGAACACAGGAACTGACATTTGCTTAATCATCCAATAAATAAAAGCAATCACTTCTGAGGGAACATTCAAAACCTAAATATTCAGTGTATTATTCAGGCAGCTTGTGTCTTAACGTAAAGTATACTTCAGCAATGACAAGTAAATATTCTGCCTCCATTTCTATTCACAGCTCCACAGGATATACAAATGACAATAAGATGAAATTCAAAATCTAATATCAATGTAGTTAATTCCCCCCACACCCACTGTATAACAAAAACCTTTTTTTTCAAAATATCACAAGTCCTAAAATATACCATGACATTTTTTGTGGCACGGAACTCTATAAATACAATTCAGAGCCGAACCTCCAACTGAGGCAGGGGCCCCTACTCATCAGTTAGAGAATATTTACTTCATGGGTGGCAAACTGGTCTTTGACTTCTTCGACGTCGTCAGAAATGTCATCCTGTTCCTGGAAGGTGTCCTCGGCAGAAAGCAACCAGGTCAGCACTTCCTCCAGGGCTATCTGATAGCTGTCCAGATCCATATCAACCTCAGTGACAGTGCTGGGGGTCTCTGCTCGGGACTTGCGTGCCCCTCCGGCACGGAACTCTATAGAAACAAAATCAACAAAACCCAAGCATGTCATGAGGAAGTATGTCATGAGGAAGCGAAGACGCATGGGACACAGAACCCTAAGGTAGGTGCCTAAACTATTCATCCAGTACTTGGGAAGCTAGTGAGCAATTCATAAACTAGTCAGTGTTGGATGACAGGCCTAGCTAGTTTGGGAGCTTTGCTGTTTTTATCCACTCGCAGCTTGATCTATTTACATGTTCTTAAGCCAGGGTTTATACTAATGAGATCTCTCTTCTATGTAAACACTGATAGAGGGTGTGGCAGTTACAGAAGTCACCTTGACTCTGAATGAGTAACTTCTGACTTATTATACATCTACTAAGATTACTATGTTATATAGATTGGGCACACTTTATACCCACTGGACCCAGGGTAGGACAGTTAGAATTTAACAAGAGACTACCACCCTGGTTATGGTGAGACTATCATTTAAGATTATAGGAAGGATCATACTGCATGAGTTTGCCCTCATGCAGGCGAGTGTGACCCTTTCAGTACACGAGAACAAGATACTCAGAATCACCCTGGTGCAGATAATAAATAAGAAGGACCTTGTGAGTACCATCTAGATTTCGTGAAGCCCATAAAATTAAGATGTATTACTTTATACCAGCCCCCTCCCTCTCTCCAGTGTTTTACATAAGAGATAATCTCAGAAGAAGGGATTAGTTCTTGGCTAATGTTTGTTTCAACCTGTAATAGGGTGTGGTACCACCCTTCTATACACTTCTACTATCTAGAAGCTTTTGGGTTGATCTTTGTTGACAGGACCCTCCCTGTCAACAGTCAGGATTACTTTGGTGTATATAAAGGGACACATTTGAGGTATATTCTCTCTTTGGTGGGACTCCTCTCTGGTGGGATCCACTTTGGTAGGACTCCTCTCTGGTAGGATCATCTTTGGTGAGACTTTCTCTCTGGTGGAATCCTCTTTGGCAGGAGACTTGGACCCTTGTGTATGGTCTAAATTCTGACCAGAGCTAGAGGTCTTCCATTATATTGGATTGCGGTGCTAGAGCTTTCGTACTGTTAAAAGCTTTTTTGGAACTGCACAGGACTCGTGGGTTTTCATCTGTTCCTCGGCAGCCTCAGAGGTTGAAGACAACTTCTGTCATGATACTGTTGGGGACCCTAGTGGCTCACTGACAAGCCAGAAAACATTAAGTGAGCTAGGCTCTGGCAAAGTACAAACAGGGTTTACACTGCAGCGTTCTTTCTCAGGGAGATTGTAATCTAGTGAAGGGGAGAAATAACCTACATGAGCCACTTCTAAATAAACATAAAATGGCTCTTAGCAATGTCCAAAATTTTTTGTGGTTCCAAAAAAAACTAAGTTACGAAATTTGCCTATAAATGGATGGCATGGAGAGGATCATGCAGAATGAAATTAGCAAGAAGGAAAAGGACACATGTAGAATGACTGCATTTTTTTGGTGGGATACATATATATATATATATATATATATATATATATATATATATATATATATATATATATATATATATATATATATATATAAATATATATATATATATATACATGTATATATATATGTATGTGTCTACAGCTGAATCTGAAGAAAACTATGTTCATGAGAAATGAACTAGTTCCAGAGGCCCCATTCTCTCTCAATGGAACAAACATCTCTGAATGCAGCAGTTATGTGTACCTAGGTCGAGAAGTCAACATGATGAATGACCTAAAACCTGAGCTGCGCCAGGAGGAAGAGAGCAGCATGGAATGCCTTCAAAGGCATCGAAGAAATAGCTAAAAGGACAAAGAACCTCCGGCTCTGGGCACATCTCTTCGACTCCACCGTTCTCCCTGCATTAACATACGCCTCAGAGACCTGGGCCCTACGAAAGCAGGATGAGAATGCTATTCGGGTCTCCCAGAGAGGCATCGAAAGAGCTATGCTTGGAATATCACGTCTCACTCAAGTGAGAGAAGGAATCCGGAGTTCTGACCTCCGTCGCTATTCCAGAATCAGGGACGCTGTCTCGTTTGCCAAGGCATCGAAAATCAGATGGGCTGGACATGTAATGCGATTTGGAGACAACCGTTGGACTAGAGCCGTTACCGACTGGATCCCACGGGATGTCAAAAGATCACGTGGCCGCCCACCTACAAGATGGTCAGACTTCCTTGTTAAGACCCTGAAGGAACGGTTTGAGGCTCTTCATATTCCTGAATCAACCAGATGCCATTGGGCTACATTGGCACGTGATAGGGTCCAATGGAAATGTTACTGGCGCCCCGCTCGAGCAAATCGATGAGTAACGGGATTCAAGTGATCAAGTGATATATATATATATATATAATGATACCAATATCCTTGGGGCCAGAGCAATAGCCCAGCGGGTAGGGCGTTTGCCTTGCACGCGGCCGGCTCATGCCAGCCCGGGTTCAATCCCGGCATCCCATATGGTCCCCGAGCACCGCCAGGAGTAATTCCTGAGTGCAGAGCCAGGAGAAACCCCTGAGCATTGCCGGGTGTGACCCAAAAAAGCAAAAAAAAAAAAGATACCAATATCCAAGGCCAGGCAAAACGTGGATTAGGAGGTCTTTTCAATAGGTAGAATCAACGGCAAGTGTGTGGGAGTCAGAGGTTAGGTAAGACAGAGAAGGGATCAATGTACTAATAATTATTGGAAATTATAATACCAGCCTAGAACTGAGCATTGAATGTAGGCAAAAGGATATACATGATAACTTCTAAATGTATGTATTGCACGCCACAATGTGTAAGAGAAGGAAGGGGAGAGAGAGAGAGAGAGAAGACAAAGTAAAGTGCCTGCCATAGAGGCAGGCTAGGGAGGGGAGGGAATTGGGGACATTGGTGGTGGGAAATGGGCACTGGTGGAGGGATGGGTGCTGGAACACTGTATGACTGAAACCCAAACATGAACATCTTTGTAACTGTATATCTCACGGTGGTATAATATTTTTTTTTAAATGTTGTGATTCCAACAGGATGTTCTTTAACTTCGTCACGGGCTCAGACAGGCAGGTTTCATGTTTATCCAAGACAGGTTGAGCTTGAGCCATGAAGGGTAAACAGACTTCCAGCAAAAAGGGTCACTCGAGAGAACTGTGCTCTGATTGCTTCAACCTAACCGCTGAGCATTTTACACAAGATAGAAAGACAACCATGCAGGTTGGATGTTGAACTTATGGTATTTCTTCTTGGGCTAGCTGGCCTCTACTTTTTTGCTGAGTTTCTGGGAATTGAGAAAATAGGATTCTTTACAAATAAATGGGGCATATTTATTCCCATTTTTTTTCTAACGGTGCAGTAATTTATTATAAATTTTAGAATTCTATAATCAAATCAACATGTTTATCTATTTTAGAGCAAAACTTGCTTAAAACCTGCCTATAGGTTCTCTTCACTTAGTTATCATTTACCCAAAATTTTTTCTCTCAAACATACAAAAAAAAATGTGAGAAAAACCATAAAAGAAATATTCATACAGGGATCAGAGAGATAGTACGCTGGGTAGGGAGCTTGACCTGCATGTGGCTCACCTGGGCTCAATCTCCAGCACCAGATATGGTCCCCCAAGGATGATCTGTGAGCACAGAGCCAGGAGAAAGCCCTGAGCCCATTATGGCACCAAAAAAAGAGGGAGGGAGGAAGGGAGGAAGGGAGGAGAGGAGGGAGGGAGGGAGGGAGGGAGGAAGGGAGGAGGGGAGGGAGGGAGGGAGGGAGGGAGGGAGGAAGGAAGGAAGGAAGGAAGGAAGGAAGGAAGGTTCATGCCCTTCAGAGCCACAGCTTGTAACTGTTCTTCTTCACTCTGATCTTCTGATCTTCACTGATCTTCATTCTGATCTTCACTGTTCTTCTTCACTTGTCTCCAGCACTCAATTGAAAATTCTTTTGTCAGTGTCGCCATCAACCTTCTCATTAAAGAATCCACATTTCAGGCTTCGTCTTTAGAGTGTAATGAACTAACCAGAACATTTTGTTTTACCAAGTGGTAGGCCAATACACAGAAACGAGAAGGGACCCAATCAGACCCAAGTTCTGAGTCATCCTCTGCTCCCACCTTAAGCTCTCAGCAGTATTCTTTGTGGTTGACCATTTTCTGCTCTCCCAAAGTGCTCCCCCCACTTCATTAGCAGGGTCTTCCTGTTGCTCAACAGCATTTTCCAACTGGCAAGCAATGAGCCTACACAACATTAAATCCTGGAGCATTATTTCTTCTCCTCTGTATACTTTACCAAATGGCTTCATCCATCCCACCTGGTGTGTAAGACCCATTGACAACCTGCAGTTACCTCGATAGCTATGCTCCCAGATTCCAATCATTATATTCATCTGCCTGATCATGTTCAACTTCAATGATTCGTTTAATATAACAATGACATCTTATCCAAGCCCTTCATTTTCCCTCCAAAATCCTTCCCAGTCTCAGCAAAAGCCCCACAGAGCACCTAACTGCCCTGACGAAAAACATGGGGAGCCAACTATTATTCATTTCTTTCATACCTCAGAAGAAACAAGTGAGCAATTCCTACCTTTAAAGCTAGTGTCAAATCCATTTAAACCCTTCTGTTTCCATAACTAACAGTGCCCGTCCTCAGAACCGTAAGAGCCTCCTTACCAGTGTATTTGCTTCCCCAACGTCCACGTTCTCTTATGTCTAATGTCTACAGTCCACTTCTCAGTCAGTAGCCAGAATGGTCTCTGGGAAATGTAGTCACATCATAAGACTTTCCTGCCTAAGATTTTTTCACTCTTGCGCCGGAGCAATAGCCCAGCGGGTAGGGTGTTTGCCTAGCACGTGGCCAGCCCATGCCGGCCTGGGTTCGATCCCGGCATCCCATATGGTCCCCCGAGCACCGCCAAGAGTAATTCCTGAGTGCAGAGCCGGGATTAACCCCTGAGCATTGCCGGGTGTGACCCAAAAAAGAAAAAAAAAAGATTTTTTCACTCTTTTCCCAGTGCTCTTAACAATTTAAAATTCTTATCATCACTGTGTCACTGTCACTGTCTTCCCGTTCATCATCGATTTGCTTGAGCGGGCACCAGTAACATCTCCATATGATCTGTCTCATGCAAGTAGAGCCCAAGGGCACCTGCTTGCTCCAGGAACATAAAGAGCCTCAAACCATTCCATAAGGTCATGGGAATGAGGTCTATAATTGTTACTGGTATTTGGCATATCAAATACGACACGGGTAGCTTACCAGGCTCTGCCGTGCGGGTATAATATCACCATATACTCTTCTTATCAATTTGTATCATAGTTTATAAAATTACGGTAATAGAAAATAACATGATGAGAAAGGGGGTGTGTGTGTGTGTGTGTGTGTGTGTGTGTGTGTGTACAGATCACCCTCCATAGGTTAATAAGGGAAGGAAGATTTCACTGAAAAAGTTCCATTGAAAGTTGAAGAACAGATGAAAGGTTTGCCTTGCAAACAGTAAGTGGAGGATTTCATAAAGAACTATGTACATACACAAAAATCTTAAGGAAAGGAAAAGGTTTGCATGGTTACGAGGTACACTGTGGAGGGAGGCTGATCTTTATAAATCACAAGAGATGAGATCTTTAATCAGAACACAGGAACTGCAAGAAATTGTGCATAAAGGACATGTGGCACGAAGAAGCTAAAGGAAGTATGAACTGACCAGGATTACAAAACACAGTGCCTGAAACAAACAAAAATAAGCTTAATAACTAACTCAGTGAACACACAGATGAAACTCTGAGTAATTAAGGCAGGGGGCAGGGTGTATGTGCGAAAGACAGAGAAGGGAAAATAAAGTATGTCACAGAGCTAAATTTCTAAAGTAAGTCCTTGAGCCAAAATAACACTGGATTGCAAGAACACTAAATGCACACATTCTATGACAGTATCTGAGACTCAGGTAAGTTAGTGACTGGCCATAAGGCACCAAGACAGACACTAGGAGCTTTGAGGAGGGAGATGGAAGGCATTATCTAAATGAGAATGTTCAAAAGATTAAAATACACGAGGCAACTTTCAACAAGAAAGTAATTTAAAGAGAAATGCAGGAATTGTTCAGTGAACACCTAATGCTATACAATAGACAGCTGTAGGCAGACTAAAGCACAGGAAAGCTGGCCACTCTACCACCCGCTTTGGGGCCTTAAGGGAGCAACGCAGATCCTGAAAGGTTATCACTGTAGATCCCTTTACGTACTTCCAACACTCGGTTCCTGTCCAAAATGATCCTTCCCAACTATCATTGTCACACTGGTCTCTTCTCTATCCCAACTGCCCTTCATCCCCCAAACACTCTTGTGGCAAGCTAGTCATCATTGACCATTCCTCCTGGCCCTGTTTTCCCTGAACTTGGATATTAGTCTCATACTATGGATTGACCTCAATTATAGACCTCATTCTCATGACCTGATAGAATGGTTTGAGGCTCTGTATGTTCCTGGAGCAAGCAGGTGTCCTTGGGCTCTACTTGCATGAGACAGGGCATATGGAGATATTACTGGTGCCCGCTCGAGCCAACTGATGATGAATGGGAATACAGTGATACAGTGATACTATGTACTATGTATTTTACTATGTAAATACTATGTATTTTTTTATGTCCCACAATGAAAGCAGTCATTCTAGATCCGTCCCTCTTCTTATGACTCTTTTCACTCAGCATGATACGCTCCATGGCCATGCGTTTACAATATGGATTTTTTTCCCCTAGTTTTTTGGGTCACACCTAGCAGTGCTCAGGGCATACCTAGCTTTGCACTAAGGAATCACTTTCTGGAGGAGTATAAGGGACCATATGTGGTAAAAGGGACCCAACCCGGGTCTGCTGCATGCAAGGCAAGCGCTCTACCCACTGAACTCTGGTCCCTACATTATGCTATTTCTAAAATAAAATAGATAATTGTCTACTACCCAAAAGAAAATGTGAAATAATAAACTCTTTAAATCTTGAAAAAAGGACAAAAATCTATGCCAATTCAAGACCACTCTCATGAGACAGTAGTATTTCTAAAAGTGACTGCTGAGTAAGTGTGACTGAGAACGCCAAGACAAATTATGATAAAAATTCATGATACAGTGTGTTGACAGCCATTGAGTGGTTACTAATAGCATTTTAGTCACACTGAATTCATTTTGTTTATGATGTGAACAGTTTCACCCAGATTTTGCAATAAAATTAGTTGAAAGGATGATTAACTAACCCACAACAAAAAGTAACAAAATTGAGCTCTAAAACCTACACTTTCTCCTACTATACAACAAATTTCTTCTCATTTTAAAATCCATGCGTATCTCTTTAGTTGCTATCATCTGGGCCAAATGACTTTGATGGCTTTAGCAAACTATTAAAAGTCTCTCATTTATGGGGCTGGAGCGATAGTCCAGCGGGAAGGGCGTTTGCCTTGCAATTGGCTGACCCAGGTTCGATCCCTGGCATCCCATATGGTCCCCTGAGCACCGCCAGGAGTAATTCCTGAGTGCAGAGCCAGGAGTAGCCCCTGAGCATTGCCGAGTGTGATCCAAAAAAGCAAAAAAAAAAAAAAGTCATTTATGAACTGAGAGGACTAGTTAGATGGGAACAGGAAGAGAATAAAATATCTGACCCAGGCAAGATAACTCCAGAAGAGCAATGCATTACTTTACTTATATCTCCTTAATAAAATCCCACTTACTCCCTAAAGAATAAAATTATTTTATGCCCTTTACCTACCGAGTAGCCCCTTGTCAATTAACTCTCCCAAATGAAGAAATAAAGTTTATAGTCTCACAGCCCAAAGTAGGAATATTATGGTAAAAAGACTTTTGAGATTGCAAAAAAAGACAGAAAATTCATTCTGAGAATGAAATAAGGTAGATAAGAGAAAAGCAACTTTTAGGACATTCCCACAATGATAAAAGTTGGTGACTAGGATAGGAAAAATGAGACTTGTAAGCAAGTCAGACTGAAGTGAGATCACAATGCTAATTGGAAGTGAGATCACAACGCTAATTGTAGTTTTGTGTGAAAACTACTCTCTGTGTTAATGAAACCACTGGTGCTGTTCCTTGTGTCCCAGGCGACAAGACACTGATGAAGTGAACCTCTCTGCCTGTTGCCTGAGCAACCAAGGGGCTCCCAGTCAAGACAAGTTCTCTGAAAATGTTTGCCTCTAGTGCCTCAGAAAAAATTGAATGTGGCAGATCCAGCATTTAAGTAAACATTTACCTGAATGTTCACTTCTCCTTCTTCACATTCTTTCTTGTATTTTCTAGGGAGTGTCTCGACCTCACGGATGGCGTCCAGAGTGACTTGCTGAGGTAGCACCTCAAACAAAGATGTCAAGTACATAATTATGGATTTCTTGTCTGGAAGTTGAACGGCGACATCTAAAGGTGGAAGAAAATGAAAACCAGCTTAAATTCGATGCTGAAAATGTATGAATTGCTCAATACCAGATTTAAAATAACTGGATCTAATATAGTCCCATGTAAGCCCCATTGTGTATATACTATACTTTAGTACCAATAAACAAAAGTACTATATAATCTTTTGTTTAGTGTGATAACGCAATGTAATACCAAAACTCATTAATTTTAATTTATATAATGTAAAATTAAAGCAAAGATGATTGCTGTTTTGGTTCAGTATCCATTTCTTAAAAACTAACTAAAAAAATTCCCCCAATAGGCAAAGATGAATTTTATTTACATTGTGAAATAACTCTAGAATTCAGCCCTGCAACATTTATAACTAAAGTCCTTACATTCTACATAATTGGCTGATATGAAAATACACCTCAATGAAGCAAATAATGAATTGTTGATCTACACATTTGCCCAAAACTTTACACCTTATTGTGGTATCTATTATTTGCTGCTGATATTACTTTTCTATCTAAAATAATCCACTTATTAGATTTAAGCAAATAAATTTTAATAAGTTTTCTGCAATAAGAAATAAAAAGAAAACAACAGAAAAATACTCAAAAGAAAGCAACATTGTTCAGTTTTCAAAATTCTATCTATAAAGGATAAAAATGTATTCCAAGTGTTTAAACTTGCAAGGTAAAATCAACATTGAAATTATAGATTCAATAGTACCTTCAGGATCTAAGAGCTTTTCAATTCCGAGATAAGTCTGAGCCTTGCTGAAGGCATGTTCCAGTCTTTCAACTGGAGACATTCGGACAACTTTGTCCCAGCTGAAGAGATCAGGTCTGAAATCACCAAATAAAAAACAGTACAGGAAATACAGGAAACAAAGTAGTCATTGCTGTAACCCAAAACCTTTCAGTTTTATATATTTTTTTCACTTTTAGTATAAAACGATTTATTAGATATCCCAAAGGCATGTCAGTACATAATTTTTAGTAATAAGTTATGAAAAGAACAGTTAATGCTAGATTATAAAGTTCCTGTTTGGGATTAAATGTGCCTAATATATTTCTGACAATGACCTAAATAATATAAATGACATACACTTTTAAAACAGTAAAAGAGAGGAGGAATCTTTCAATATCAGACAAAAATAGACTAGAAGAAATAAAAAGCAAGGGGGGGGGCGACAGTCCCGCAGATAGGGTGTTTGCCTTGCACACGGCCGGCCGTGCCAATGGGTTCGATCCCCGGCATCCCATATGGTTCCCGAGCAGAGCCAGGAGAAACCCCTGAGCATTGCCGGGTGTGACCCAAAAAGAAAAAAAAAAAAGGAGCAAAAGTGAATCTAAGCATCACAATGTTAAGGGACTAAATTCTTCCATTAAAATGCTTGTATTATTTGTATCACTTGTCTTCCTGTTGTTCATCAATTTGCTCAAGGGGGCACCAGTAACATCTCCATACATCCTGTGGCAAGCAAGTGTAGCCCAAGGGCATCTGCTTGCTTCAGGGACAGGAAGAGCCTCAAACCATTCCTTCAGGTCATGGGAATGAGGTCCATAATTATTACTGGTTTTGGCATATCAAATAAAACACGGGTAGCTTGCCAGGCTCTGTTAAGGTAAGAAAAACAGGAAATTCGGTTCTAATCTAATTCATAGGATATTCCCAAATCAAAGGTTGCTAGAGAATTTTTCTCCAATCACTTCCCCTTTCTATACTAATATCATTTTCTCTTGATTTTTTATCTAATTACACAAATTGCATATTACTGGGGCTGGAATGATAGTACAGAGGGTAAGGCACTTGCCTTGCATGAGACCTACCTGTGTTCAATTCCCAGCATCCCATATGGTCCCCTAAGCCCTCTCAGGAGTAATTCCTTAACACAGAGCCAGGAGTAACCCCTAGGCATCTCCAGGTGTGTCTCAAAACAAACAAGCAAAAATGTATATTACTGTTGCTTTGACTTAACCCAAATTTGGTCATTTACTTTGCTATTTGGTCATTCCTATATGTATCTTTGATACAACCACCTCCTGGAATTTGCCTCTTCTATGGCTTTAATAGCACCTACTACTTCCCAAACTCACCACTGCATCGACTGATTCCCTGGAGAAAGACTGCTCTCTCCCTCGTGCCTGATGTGTTCTCTTTCAGCATATTTGCTCTTCCACATGCTTTGTAACTTATATTCTGATTTTTCTGCCTTTTTTAATATGAAAAAGCCTGAAGAGGGGAATCTTGCTTCCATTCTGTTCTCTGAAGCACACATGGCACCTAACACTTGGAAGGCAAGCCCCCCATGTTTGCTGAAACCATTAAGCAAGAGACTGAAAAGTACTAGGAAAAAATTACAATTTTCTGATGAAACATATCATCCAATAGGAACAAAGGCCTTGTTAAACTGGATAAAAGAGGATGGGAGGAAAGTGTTCCTTTAACTAGATAAAAAAGCTTACAGAAAAGGCTACCACAAACATCAATCTTATGTTAGAACACTACGACCTCTCCCTTCATTGTCAAGAACGAAACATTCTCTCACTATCCCTAATTCCAATCACTATTTCACTTAACAAAAAGCACAAGTGAAGGGGTTAAAGAAAAGAAATAAAACTATTATAATTCATGGATATTCTACTTCCCCATATCCACAAAAGTAACATTAAAATTTATAAGACTCTGGCAAGTTTCCAGATATAAGATGTAGAATGTCAACTGCATTTTTCACATAAGCAAAGAATATGCAAGAACAAAACCCAAGTCAATATGTGATATAATAGCAATAATAGGCATTATAAAATTTTAATTCCATACTAAAACCTTTGACACATCTGAATTTATGTTGGGGAATGAATAGTCAGGAATGATTTAACTGACCTTTTACATATGGACTACTAATTGTCCCATTAATCTGTGAATCAGTGCAGTTGTATACTACAATTTCCAATCTTATAGTTCTTTCTGAGTTCTTTATTATGTTAGATTCAATAAGAAAAAATATATGAAAATCACTATATTTTGGTATTGGGTCCATACTCAGCAGTGATCATTGTGTATGATCATTGCTCTGTATTTGTGATCAGCAGTGATCATTGCTCTGTATTTGTGGCTCTGTTTTGTCAAGAGCCACACTCTCAGAGATGCTCAAGGGACCATATGTGGTATCAGGGACCAAATCTGAGTTAGTCACATGCAAGGCAATTGCTTTATCCACTGCACTATCTCTTTAGCCCAAAATTGTCATTCTTAAATCTCAAAATTCATCAAACATTAGTAATTTCATATGCTTATATGAAATTACTGTTTATATTTAATATTATATACATAGTACTTACAGAGCCACACAGAGCCCGGAAAGCTACCCATGGTGTTTTTGATATGCCAAAAACAGTAACAATAATGGACCTCATTCCCAACAAATGGAGGCATTACTGGTGCCCGCTTGAGCAAATCGATGAACAATGGGAAGACAAGTGACAAGTGATATAGCTTTAGCTAATATAGCCTGCAAATTAATTATAGTTTTTGTTTGGGAACTATTTCGACTGGGTGCACTCTCTCTAGCCCTCTCTTTCTCATCTCTCTCATTGTATTGACCCTTTTTTTGAATCTTTGGTCTTTTATATTATATATCTGTAATCTATTTACAGAAAATCATTTATGTATAGCCATTGCTTGTGGACACTACCAGTTAGTGCCATGAGAGTGGGCCTGGATTATTTGAACTATTTTACAGGGTTTTAAAAAATATTACTGTAGCACTTAAGTGCTTCTAGAAATAAACACCAGGTCGGTAGTTTTCCTCTGTGCTAATCCTTAAGGTTTGGGTTGAGTGGATGCAGGGAGGAAAGTAGCAGTAGTTGAGAAGGAACCTTAGGGACAGGTAGAAATAAAAAACAAAGAAAACGCACAAACTGATAAGACCCATATCTCATAGAAGCTTGTCTCACTTATGTCTATGAAGCAGCGCATTAAAGGCGAGTCCATCTGTCCAGCTGGTGGTGAAGTTGAGCACATTGACCTCATCGTATGGCCTGGTTGACTGGCGCACCCAACTCAGCAGAATCTTCTCACTGTTTGTCTGCTGCAGGGCTGACATGATATCCTTCATGACATCTTTGACCTGTGCAAGAGAAACCACGCTTGCGATAACTACAAATAGTCTTGGAATCGAATGTTTAAATATAGAAAATGACACTAATTACCTACTATGCTTCAGGTCACTGGTTTTCGTGTTATGTCAAAATTTCCCTATAAACACTTAATAAATAACATTTTTAACACTATGATTTAGAGGTGATTTTTTTTTAATCTCATCTTTATTCATTATTTTTCATGTCTTAAGCAATTCTCATACAAGGTCTGGTTACAATGATTATGATATTATAACTTTCATGATCACCGAAAAGTAAGAGTTTAACACCATTTATTTACACAGACCTCATCATAGTGGGAAGAAAATTTTAGATTTATCTTTTATGAATATGCGGAGAAACTCCTAATTACAAGGTCAAAGAACGAGTATTCCTCTGTAGGCAACAAAAGCTTTTACATAGAAAACTGAAATCTACCATTTTATACACTGTTATTCAAAAATATATGTTGTTTTGTTTTCAAATTTGGCAACCACACCCACCTAGCATTAAGGCCCAGAAAGGATATTCAAAGAATGATCAAGAATTATCAACACCAAAATGACACCAGGGGTGAGAAACGAGGATCCGCACAGAGCTCACACTTTGCTACCAAAGTTCCTAAGCTTGAGTCCAGCATTCATCCCCTGTCCCACACAGACATATAAGCAGAGGATCCTTATACAAATCTAATATGAGCCAATCTGAGCTTTAAAATAGACAATGATAGGTAAGATTATAACCTATCTCCCTGAGATATTAGGCAAAAAGAAAGAACATACATGACTATTAAAATTTGTAGAATCTTGGGGCCAGAGTGATAGCCCAGTGGGTAGGGCGTTTGCCTTGCACCACGGCCGGCCTGCGCCGGCTCGGGTTCGATCCCCTGGCATCCCATATGGTCCCCGAGCACCGCCAGGAGTAATTCCTGAGTGCAGAGCCAGGAGTAACCCCTGAGCATCGCCAGGTGTGACCACAAAAAAAGCAAAAAAAAAAATTTGTGGAATCTGACCTCAATTCAAGAATTGTCTGTTATCTGCATTTTATGTGTCTTATGTCAATTTGTATTAATTAATTAATCAATCAATTAATTATTTTTTAGGGCAAGACCTGGCGGTCCTCAGGGCTTATTAGACACAGGTATCAGTACGGGGCAATCAGATGGGATGCCACGGATTAAACTCAGGCAAACAAAGCAATGCTTTCTCTCACACTATACTTTCTCTCCAGCCCCATATGTCAATTCTAAATGCGAAAGTTAAAATTTATGAATATTAAATAATTTTTAAAAACAATTGATATATGTAAAATAAATAATAAAATATAACTAGCTGGCACCAAAATAACTGATCAGGAAAGACTGAATAATAGGAAAAGAGTTGGTATCTAACAATACTTATACTATATCAAAGTTCATCTCCACGAGATACATTTGGAAACAAAGAGTGGCCTCCCTACTGTGTGATAATGTGAATTTATCCAAAAAACTGAAGTTCATGCTGCCAAGAAACTTTCTATTTTTAGGACTGTGATTTGCAAAAGTCATTGATAGCTGGGTTTTAGGCTTTATAAAATTTCCACACCAATCCCACCACCAGTGATGCCAAGAACAGCTCGATGGGTAGCATATGCCTCCTCATACAGTGCTTTAGGAACTCAGCATGGGTTTTGTGGTTTCCCTGCCAAAATGAATGACTCGCATCGAATTATGAAGCATCACCAACGAAAGCCCGCATGGAAAGATATTCTAGGGGCCAGAGAGACAGAACAGAAGGGAAGGTACTTGTCTTGCACGTATCTGACCCAGGGTATCCCATATGGTCCGTGAGCCTTACTAGGTTTGATACCTAAGTGCAGAGCAAGGCGTAAGCCCTAAACATCGACAGCTGTGGCCCCAAAACCAACAATAAAATAGTTATACAAAATAACTGACATTTAATTTCTTTTTTAATGGCAATATTATAAAATATAAAGAAAAGCTAAATTGCACAATGCGGAAAAGTAAAGAGATATGACAAGTACATGATCTAGTATTTTCTTTTTCTAATAATATATAACTGGGCACAAGATAAAGTCTCCCAAATGCCTACAGATTCCTTAGCTGCATAGTTTCAATGGTTTTAATATATACACGTTTTAGTTTTCTGGCTTAAATACTTATATGTTTGTTAGCATATAATTATACTGTATTATAATTATTAGTACCAATATTCAAACCCAGGGCTCTGCACAGTGGGCCCTGGTTGGTTGGTTGATGGTCTGACACAGAAAAAGACTGGGCCCCTGGGATGAACCCAGAGCCACTGCAGAGCCTGGCAACCTACCCGTGGTGTATTCAATATGCCAAAAACAGTAACAATGATGGACCTCATTCCCAACGAATGGAGACGTTACTGGTGACTGCTTGAGTAAATCGACGATCAACAGGAAGACAAGTGATACAAGTGAAGTGATTCAAACCATATTTTTATATTTTAATAATAAAATTAAAAAAAATTTAAATGCACTTCATGGCCGTGGTTTATTAGTAAATGAATGAACTTCTCAGTTCATTTACTATCAAGAGTATCCCACCTACACGGCAGAGCCTGGCAAGCTACCCGTGTCATATTCAATATGCAAAAAACAGTAACAATAATAGACCTCATTCCCATGACTGAACGATGGTTTGCGGCTCTTTGTGTTCCTGGAGTGAGCAGATGCCCTTGGGCTGCACTAGCACACGATATGGATGAATGGAGACTTTACTGGTGCCTGCTCGAGCAAATCAATGAACAACGGGAAGACACGTGAGACAAGTGATTTTTATATTTTAAAATTATATCAAAGTTTTGTGAGATTTCCTGTTTAAAAAAATTAATTTCTCTTTAGAACACACACATGAGGTATTCAGGCAAAAAAGAGAAACATATACAACTATATAAAATGTGTAGAATTGAGGGAGTCAGAGTGATAGTACAGTGGGGAGGGCATTTGCCTTGCAAACAGCTGATCTGTGTTCCATCCCTGCCATGTCATAGGGTCCCCCAGCACCGCCAGGAGTAACACCTGAGTGCAGAGCCAAGAGTAACCCCTGAGCATCGCTGGGTGTGACCCAAAAAGCAAAAAAAAAAAAAAAAAAAGTAGAACTGAGCTCAGGATTCAAGAATTGCTTGTTATCTGCACTTCTGTATGTCTTGATTATGTCGTATTTATTTATGTATTTGGGGCCAGATCCAGCAGTTCTCAGGGATTACGCCTGACTCTGTACTCAGGGATCCCTTCTGGCAGTGCTGGGGTGACTATATGGGGTGCCAGGGATCGAACTTAGGTGGGCTGTAAGCAAAGCCAGTACCTGCTTGCCATGCTATATCTCCGGTCCCATACGTCAGTTTTCAATGCAATATTTTTAAAGACCAGGAGCCTCTCCAATTCCAAATTGTTAAGAGCTGAACTGTACAAAGTCCTAAAATTCTACACTGAAGTTCTATCCTCCCTCCACCATTTAAAGTGAATGTATTTGGAGCTAGTCTCTCTAAAGAGGCAAACACATGGAAATAGCTCAGCTGTGACTCCAGCAGGGCTGGTTCAAGCCCACAAGGACCCCTGAGCACCACTGAGTGTTACCCTGGTGACCCCTGAGACCACCTGTGTGGCTCTGGTAATCCCCAGAACTGTGAAGCCCAGTCTCAGCCTATTGTACTAAACTGGCAGAGGCTACCAGACTCCCTGAGGACTGCTAGGGACGACTGCTAGGGAGGACTGCTTGGCAAATGAATAAGTAAGAGATATGTGGGTGAAATCATAAGGGTCACCCTGAAGCCAATAATGACAGTCTCTTAGTATAAGAAGGGATCTCTTAGGGCTGAAGCCCAGTGGGTACAGTGGGGTCCCAGGGAAGTACAGTGGGTAGGGCATTTCCATTGCATGCGGCCAACCCGGGCTCAATTTCCAGCATCCTATACAGGTCCCCCAAGCACTGCTAGGAGTAATTCCTGAGTGCACTACGGAGTAACCCCTCAGCACTTCCAGGTACGCCCCAAAAATAGAAGCAAAAAATGGGGAGGGAGGATCTTAGGCACAGACAACCAGCAGGGAGGACCATGTGTTCTCAGTGAGATGGGGCCATCCAGAACCCAGGAAGACAATCTCGGAAGAAGCCAATCCCTCTGACGTCACAGCCTCTGACACAGTGAGGAAATAAATTTCTGTGGCTGAAAGCTCTCAGCTGTGAGACACGGTGATGTCAGCCCTAAGAAACGGCTGCACCAGTGACGCACATTTCCTATTTTGCTGAACTAATGGAGACTCTCCTCACCTGCCAGTGCAAAATGATGCTCCACAGTAACCCCAGGGTCAGTTTGTGGTTGCCGTCAACGATGTCGGTCCCACCGATGTTCACCAAATCCACCTATTACAGAGAAAAAGAAACTCTGAGACCATTTCTCCACAGAAACCATCTGAATCCATTCGGTCGGCAATGATAAGAGAAATTTAAATTTCTGATATTTCAATTTCTGAAATTTCAACTTAAACGATAAGAAAAATGTATTATTTATAATGGTAAAATAAGAGAAATTTCATTTGGACAATGAAGTCAAGCCCCATGTGAGAACTTCATTGTCTCTACTGCGACGCGTGTACAACTACATCACAGGGTAAAACATTCTCTGCAAGAAGCATCCTTATTCCTTTGCCCATAGGATCTTTCCAGGGCTTCCCATTAGAAAAAATTGTTTTCCATATCACATGATGACATGTCAGCGAGCAGTGACTGGTTTCACAATAAATAATCCTGATGGCAACACAAACAATAACAAACAACAAAGAATCAAAAAAACCACACTCCAAACTTACGTTGTTCTGATGTAAAACCTGGAGCACTCTGTTGACATTATTCAAAGCGTGGACCCGTGGACCCACGTTCTTTCGGCTAGAAAACAAAGCACAACATCGCATGAGCCACAGTCCCTCTGCTGCCAGCAAACGCTCACCCCAGGGACGGCCCCAAGTGTACAGGGACCGCTGTGCCAGGGAGCTCTGGCCAATTTCTCTGGCATCTTGGAGGCTAATGTTGACATTATGCAAATATCCCACTAACAGCATCTGAAGATAATGATTCCCGACTTTCTCCCTTTACATCGGCATCTCCAGGAGAGCTTGGAAAAGTATCAGAGCCTGTGTCTGATTCTACTCTAAAATTCTTTGCTCAGGCAGGACGGACAGCGCAGAAGCTCAGCTCCTGCCTCGCAGGCAGCCGATTCCAGTGTGATCTCCAAGCACCACCAGTCCTGAGTATAATCCGGTGTGGACCAACTCAACTCTCCCAACCCCCACCAAAAAATAAAGTAAATAAAAACTGTGAGCAAATGGCTGGAGTTTGAAAGGGGGTAGGGATTGAGCACAGCAGTGCTCAGGGGTCGTTCATGGTGTGCTCTGGGGACCAGATGGTGCTGGAGTTCGAGCCTGGACGGGCTGCGTGCAAGACGACCACCCTCACCCCTGCACCATCTCTCCAGCTTGCCTGGGTTTGGAATTCTGTACAAACTTTTCTTGGTAATTCTCATGCACAAACAAGTTAGGGTACCAACGCCCCAGGACAAAGCTCCTTTGATCTAAATGAGACTGGACACAGAGAGATTGAGAACAATTGTCATCACTGAGTCTCTAGCGTGGACACAATCAGGGGACTGTCAGGTGCTAAACCAGAGCCCACGGGAACGGCAGGGATTGCCACCTGGGGAAAGCTGATCTGGGAGGCTTCCTGTGCCTCCCTGGCTAGAGAATCTTATCTGAGAGATGGATCAGTTACTCTAACAGATTCCCACCCACCCACCAGCTGGAGGGCAAAAGAGCGTGTGGCATCCTGCACTTGGCATGAAAAACATTCATCTGCAGGCGTGTGCTCACTGTGTGGATTACAACAATTCTACCTCTGTGCTAAAGTGTGTTCGAGCTTTCATTAACATTGAGACAGAATGCAAGAGAGTACATTTTGATGAAGGGAAACACCCCATAGACAATAGTCAACATCTGATGAGGAAAGTCATAATTCTAACAATTTTTGAAAATCAATTCTTAAGTAGGGGCCGAGACAGCACAGGGGTTAAGGCATTTGCCTTGTTCGCAGCAACCCCAGGTCCAATCTCTCACACTACATATAATCTCCCAAGACTTGCCAGGAGTGATTCCTCAGCACAGAACCAGGAGTAAGGCCTGACATCAGTTAGGTGTGGCCCAAACCAAAGCACATAATATAAAGAACTATTAAATAGTATTTAAATATATGCCACCTATGTTCCTTAGTAGTAAGATATGTACTATTCCTCTGGGGATGGAAGCTAGAACACTGGTTTGATGGCAGACCTAGATTCTATTCCCAATACCACATGATCCCCAAGCATCACCAGACAGTCCTGGAGTCCAGGTATGGTCTTGGAGGTCCCAGGCGTCTGGGTATCCCTGGCACAGCAGGCCCTAAGAAGAAGCATATCCCAGGCCCATGTACTAAACTACCAGCCCACTTGACTAAAAACCCCATTTGCAACCCTGGGCCTCCTAAGCACTCTATGGAGTCCCCATATATATGTATATGTTATACATGTTATATGTTGGATTACCCTTTACTCATAGCCATGGGTTTTGTTTGTAAGTGAAATCTTGTCTCTCTCTCTTTCCTGTATGCACTTTGTGTATTCTTATGTTAGAGCAAAGGCCTTTTGTATAGACACAGTAAGACAATTTAGGCTATGATGCATTTGTGACACAGGAATTAATTAACACTTAAATATTTATATGGGCAGCCGTCATATTTCCTAATTTAAGACCTCAGTTGCCCATAGACTGATTCTAGTTCCTTACACCTCAAAAGAAGGGTCACGTTGTCAGACTCGGATGGACCCAGAGCAAGCCTTGAGTAAGCTACCCTGTTCTCGACATGAGACAAAGAGTCACAAGCAGTAAAATAAGCTAAGAGCATGGTGATGGATCAAACTCTGTCCTGACCCAAAGATAAGCAACTGATTTTGGACCTAGCTGGGGTTAGGATAAAACTAACTTGGCCTGAGGAGTGTAGTGTGGAATACATAGCAAGATGTCCCCAGGAAAAGCCACCCTTAAGCTTAGTCCACATATAGATAAATGTCTGTTTCTCTGGCTTTGTTTATACAAAATGATTAGAAATATCATTAAGAAGTAAATGTCCCAACAAAGGAAAGGAGAAAATAACATGCCCTTAGCTAGAATTCTGCCTCTGTTGTAGGCAGGTTTCTAGTGCCAGGGCAGGATTTTATCTCTGGCGGGAAGGGGTCCCCTAGTTGTTTCCCCAGGAAGGAGAGGACTTTTATACTGGCTCATTGTTTAGGGTCAAAGTCCATCACCTCTTGCATCCCCCAAACATTTTGGGAGGATTTAAAGAGCAGACTTGAATAAAGTGATAATGCCTTGGAATATCAAGGAACTTGTGGTTCCTCTGTACATCGTGGGGGGGTATCATTGGCCCTGAATGTACAGGGGATCCCGCTGAACCCCAATATCTGTTGGGGACCCTGCTGAGACCCAACACATTATATATATATATATATATATATATATCATACATACATAATTCTGCTTTACATAGGCATTCTTTTAATTTTCCTTTTAATTGTGCTGATAACAAATACTTAAGGTAATTTTACCATTGATTAAAAAAACAGCACTCAAGAAAGGCTAAATATTGTTCCAACAAAGGCTAAATATTGTTCCAACAGAAATTCCTAAAGATACTTTTTTTGGTCTTAAACTATCTTAGTGCTCCGTCATGGAGACCCCCCACTCCATGAGGGCCTCCATTTTCCACATCCGGACTTCTCTCTCCTCAGAACTCCACTCAGCAGACCAGCCTATCACAGTTGGGTCTGCAGCCGCAAGTGGCCGCGTGGTTCATCATTAAATGCTGGACTTAGAGATGACTGCAAGAGTATGCTACCTGCACGGCAGAGCCTGGCAAGCTACCCGTGTTGTATTTGATATGCCAAATACCAGTAACAATTATCGAGCCTATTCCGGAATGGATTGTAGGTCTTTATTTTCCTGGAGCAAGCAGATGCCCTTGGGCTCTACTAGCATGAGACAGGACATATGGAGATGTTACTGGGGCCAGCTCGAGCAAATCGATGAACAACGGGAAGACAGTGATACAGTGATACAGTGAAACTATCTTAGTGAAACTTTTTTGGCTAAAACCACTTGCAACAAAATTAGGAAGTCAAAGCTGTCTAATACTTCCGTGCTCCCACATTTCTAAACAACAAAGCACTTTTTAAAAAGGTACCTACCTTCAGTCTTTACACTGCAATAAACCCAGAGGGGGTTCAAGCATCAGTTAGGATGCAAGAGGAGCCGGGCTCAAAAAGGTGCCGCTACTCACCAGGGATGTTCCTGTGAGTCCTTCAAGCAGATCCAGGAGCTTCCGTCCATCTTTGAGGTCTGTGAACATGTCATGGATGGGTGGCTTCCCACTCTAGAGAAGAAAAAAGAAGCCGGCAGTGAGTGCGGCGGCCAGCATCCTCCACATGCACAGCGCAGCAGTGAAGGGCTGCAGCTTTTTAATTAACCGTTCTGCGAGATTAGCGGCATCTTCAAGGCTGAGAACAGAGAACCTTCACATCTCCTAAGAAATGTCTGAAGCAGAACCATTTAAATTAAGCGTTATTTCCTAGCAAGCAAACAGAGTAGTGATTAGCATCCATAAATATGCCCCGGCTAGAATATATGCCTGAGCTGGAATGATAAAGAGATGCAATAAATATTTAAACGCATGGCACTGAGAGATTGTTACGGCAGTTAGGACACATGCCCGGCGTGTACCCAATGTGGGTTAGATTCCCAGCACCTCTTGATACCCCAAGTATTTCTGGGTGCAGCCCTGTGGCTCCAGACCACCATCATATGTGGGCCTAGAGACCAGCACCAGAGGACCCAATGGAATAGAATCCTCGATCCCTTGCTTTGAACTTCCAACAGAAACTGCCTAAGAACCATTAGTGGGGTCTTGGACGTCCTGAGTAATTATTGGGAGGCCCCCCAAAATCAAATTAAAATGTATGCCTGTCACTTGGGTGAAGAGGCAGATGGCAAGCACACAGACCCCTGCCCCTCACTGCACTTTGCATGCACCTTTGATGGTGTCTCATGGCCTTTGCATTTTGAGAGGTCACTTCATCATCCATTTCGGGCTCTCAGGGCCAAACCCTATCTTTTGTAGCTATTAATTTTGAATGTTGAGACACTTGGCTCGGTGTCAAAGTTTAGTGCCACTGACATCTGTTGAATGACAGTGCTTACAGAACTCCTAAACTCTCGTCCCTGACTGCAAAACAGCAGCTGTTTCCCCTGATTCACATAACCCAGTGTCTGATACCAGAGAAGCCAATGCCATATCCAGGCACATGGTTTCCCATCTGCCTGTGGTATGATGGTTGTGTACAACTGATTTAGCACACAGAAAACTGGGAAGTCATCACCTGGAAGCCCCTTTGAACTAGGTAGGAAATCTAACTCCACTTCTTAACCTCTTTCTACATTGTGAATTACTGAATTATAAAATTCAGATAACTGAATCATCTATTACTACCTGGAATGTATAGAGCACAATCTATTAAACATGTAAGTATCATTATGACCTAATAAGTGACTCTCATAAAATATTTTAAAATCCTTTAAAAACTCCATAGAATGGAGAACTGGTGTAGGGATGGGTGCTGGAATACTGTATTACCAAGAACCAATTATGAACTCCTTTATAATTGTATGTCTCACGGTGGTATAATAAAAATTTTTTAAAGAAAAATCTCCATAGAGATTAACAGTCCTAGTTCCTGTCAAAAAATTTTATAATTATTTATTAGAGTTTTGGGGCGATTAACACATAGTGATAACAGTGTTACTTTACAGTGTTGATGACAAAGTTATTGCATCCCACCACAATCAAAGTATCCCAAACCCTCCACCACTGTGACGATCTGACCACAAGTACAACTTCCATTCTCTCCTCACCCTCCACACACACCATTACTTGGTAGTCAGTTCTGTTAATTCCAAGTCAAGGTCTGTCATCATTCAATACGCTCTATTCCCTTGTTTTGTCTCTGTCTATACCACAGATAAGGAGATCATCCAGTATTTTCCCTCTAACTTATTCTGCTAAACATTTTCTGTTCCATCTATATTGTAGTGAACTGCAAGATTTCATCTTTTCTCACTCCTACATAATATCCATTGTGTGTGAGTGTGTACACATACACACATCACAACTCTTTAACTCCTTTCAACTGTTGGACATTTGGGTTCTTTCGCAATCAGGCTAGGGATTAGCACTCAATGAACATAGGGGGACATATATCTTCTCAGATTAATCTTTTTATTTGGGGAATAGATGACAAAGTGGAATCACTGAGTGATGTGACAGTCCCATTCTTACTCTTTCTGAGGACTATCCATACTGTTTCCCAGAGGGCCTGAAACAGAAAACATTCTGTTTCACCACATCCTTGCCAACACTGGTTGTTGCCAGTTTTTCACATATGCCAGTCTCCCTGGGATAAGATGGTATCTCACTGCCGTTTTTTTTAACTAAATCACATGCGATAGACTATTACAAAGCTGCTCATGATTGGGTTCAGTCATACAGTGTCCCAACACCCATCCCTCCTCCAGTGCACATTTCCCAGTATCATTAAGGCCCTATATCCCATCCCTCACACCCCCCCACAACCTGCCTCTATATAGGCAGTCTTTCTCTCTCTCTCTCTCTCTCTCTCTCTCTCTCTCTCTCTCTCTCTCTCTGTGTGTGTGTGTGTGTGTGTGTTTCTGCTCATTGCGCTTTGCAATATAGACACTGAAGGGTTATCATGTATATCCCTTTACCCATTTTGAGTATTCAGTTCTAGTCTGATGTTACTCTTTCCAACTATTATTGTCAAACAGGCCCCTTTTCTATCTTACCTACCGCTCACCCCCCCACACACACACATAGTAGATTCTAACTACTGACACATCCCTCCTGGCCCCTGTTTTCCTGGCCTTGGATACTAGTCTCATACTATTTTTTTCATATCTGGCAAATGAATTCAGTCATTCTATATGTGTCATTCTCCTTCTGACTCATTTCACTCAGCATAATAGGCTCCATGTCCATCCATTTAAAGGCAAGCATCTTGACTACATTTTTCCTAACAGCAGCACAGTATTCCACTGTGTAGATATACCATAGTTTGTTTTTTTTTTAATCCAATTGTTTTTGGGCACTCCAGTTGTTTTCAGATTCTGGCTATTGTGAATAAACATAAAATTGCAGATGGTGTTGCTGCTGTGTGTTTTGGGTGCTCCAGAATTGGTATCGCTGGGTCAAAGGAGAGATCAATTTCTAGTTTGGGGAGGAATGTTCATATTGTTTTCCAAAAAGGCTGGATCCATCAGCATTCCCACCAGCAATGAATAAGAGTCCCTTTCTTCCCACATCCACGTCAGCGCTGGTTGTTCTTGTACTTCTGTGGCAGTCTCTATGGTGTGAGACTATATCTCACTGTTGTTTTGATTTTCATCTTCCCAATGGTGATGAAGAGCATTTTTCCATATGCCTTTTGGCCATTTGAATTTCTTCCTTGAGGAAGTTTCTATTCTCTTCTCCCCATTTTTTTGATGGGATTGGATTTTTTTTTTGTAAAGTTCCCTTATCAGATGGGTATTGAGGAAATATTCTTTCCCAATCTGTGTCATTGTTGCTTTTATGTTCATTTCCTTGACATTATGTGATGAACATTTTCTCCTTCTTTGTCAAACACAGAATAACAGAAAGAAACAAAATGAAACTACGCAAAATTTAAAAAAGGCTCTGCATAGAAAAAGTTACTATATTTAGTAACAATTTATCATCTCACTTCTAATTTTAAGAAACACTCATATTAGTAATTAATCAGCTGCCCCAGAAGAGAGACACGCCAGACCCACAGCTCCGCCAGCAACCCTGGAAGAGATCCAGACCCAACAACTCCAGACCCACAGCTGCACCACTCAACCCCACATGGAAGCAACCCATAGAGCTGACCTCCGGAGAGCGATAAGGGGCTCCACCAGCCCCTAGCCAAGTCCAGCATTGCTCCAAGGGTTCGCTCACACGTGCAGGGGAGGGGCCACGCTGGCTGGACTTGGAGCAAGGATTTGGGCTCCTCTGTCCTTTTCTCCACCTCCATGCCAGCTACCCCAGAAAAGAGACATGCCAGACCCACAGCTCCGTTGGCGGCTACTCTGCAGTGGCAGAACAGTCTTAAATAGTACTAGATGTTAGGATCAGGTCCTTCCCAGGATCTTTCACATTTATATACTGTATACAGTTCTAGGCAGTTTCTAGCTGTGACCCGTCATCACAGTGAGCCTAGCAGGAACCAGAGCAACCCCCACACCATAAGTTCAGTTTTTTTCAACATCCAGACTCGAGAACTTCTCAGAGTTCCACCCAAGAGAAAACTTGTTCTTTCCCCTTTGAGTTTCATCAGTAAATGCTTGAGATGAGAGCCTTCTACTGAGAGTATACCACCTACACGGCAGAGCCTGACAAGCTACCCATATCTTATTTGATATGCCAAAAACCAGTAACAATTATGGACCTCATTCCTATGATCTGAAGGAATGGTTTGAGGCTCTTCCTGCTCCTGGAGCAAGCAGATGCCCCTGGGAGTACACTTACTTGCAGCAGGACGCATGGAGTTGTTACTGGTGCCCGCTAGAGCAAATTGGTGAACAACGGAAGACAAGTGATACAAGTGATACAAGTGATACTCATATTAATCATATGAAGCAAATTTTTTTCTTTATCCTTGAAATAAAGGGAGAAAAATCACTTTGAAATTTCCTTTAATTTCAAGGAAATCTTTTCAAGGAAATTTTAAGGAAATCTTCCTTTCCTCCTTAATTTTTAAATAAGCATAAATTCATAGCCAAATAATTTTAAATAATGTGCAGAGAACTAATGGTTTTTTATTATGTGACTATTACATAGCTCACATACTCATGCAGCTCAGAGGTACAGCACGTGCCTCACAGCTGTGTGTCTGAATGCAGATCCCAGCACCACACAAACAGGAATAAAATGTAGAGAGAGCTTATCAACTGCAAATGGGGTGGGAAAAATAGACAAGCAATCACTGTAGAATCGCTTTAGAATAAATCATCTCATTCATATCTAGAACTAAACTGGTGGGGCTGAAGAAGATCATACATAGGGTGGGGTACTTGTCTTGCACGTAGTCAACACAAGTTATATCCCTGGTGGCGCATATGGTCCCCTGTTCAAGGACAGAAGTGATCACTGAGCAGAACAGAGTCAGGAATAAGCCTTGGACTTATTCCTACCAGGTGTGGCTAAAAAAAAAAAAAAAAGTAAAAAAACGATAAAAAAGAAATATATAAAATATAACAAAATTGTTTCTCATCCTTTCTGCCATTCGTTGGTTGTTTCTTTGGGGCTTGTCTTTTTTCTTAAGGTTTTTAGTTTTTATTATAGTCTTGGTGACTACAGAAAGGAACCATTTCTTCAGCACACATAGATAATCTCTGCACAGCTCGATGATGACCTGAAATGCACCATGCAGTGGGAGACAAACTCCATAGGCAGCGCATCAGACGGCAAACACAAGTTTCTTGTACATTAGAAACTTCCTAACCCATCAGAAAAATCAGGGCTAGAAATGGTCCTCACCATCTTGGGCTCATACAAATCCCAAACTGTGGTTCAAACACACACACACATAAAATACACATCCACACACAGCACATTACAACTTCCTGACAAATACAATGGAGGAATATCCCATATATAAGGATAAAAAGAAACAGCTTAGGGGCCGGAGCGATAGTCCAGCGGGTAGGGCATTTGCCTTGCAGATGGCTGACCCAGGTTCAATCCACAGCTCCCATATGGACCTGAGCACAGCCAGGAGTAATTCCTGAGTGCAGAACCAGGAGTAACCCCTGAGCATTGCCAGGTGTGACCAAAAAAAGTAGATAGATAGATAGATAGATAGATAGATAGATAGATAGATAGATAGATAGATAGATAGATAGATAGATAGATAGATAGATAGATAGATAGATAGATAGATAGATAGATAGATAGATAGATAGATAGATAGATAGATAGATAGATAGACAGGGGCCGGAGTGATAGCCCAGCGGTAGGGCGTTTGCCTTGGCACGCGCCGGCCTGTGCCTGCCCGGGTTCGATCAAAAGATAGATAGACAGACAGACAGACAGACAGACAGACAGACAGACAGACAGACAGGCAGACAGGCAGGCAGACAGACAAAAAGAGGCAGCTTATGTCAAAGAGCAAGTGCCAACCCGGGAGAGCAACACCCCTAAGTATGGTGACTTGCTATTTTGTACCAATAAATTAGATCAGAATATTTCTTCTGTCAAGATCCAGAGACTTCCAGAATTAACTTTTTTTTTTTTTTGAGTCACACTCTGAGCAGCTCAGGGGTTACCCTGGTTCTACACTAGGAATTACTCCTGGCGGTGCTTAGGGAACTATATGGGATGCCAAGGATCAAACCCCGGTAGGGCTTACAGCAGCAAACGCCCTACCCATTGGACTATCGCCTCCGGCCCCAGAATTAACTTTAATTGGTCAGGTATTCTCTATCAAAACTCAACCCTTCAGGGGCCGGAGCGATAGCCCAGTGGGTAGGGCATTTGCCTTGTACACGGCCGGCCCATGCCGCCCGGGTTCGATCCCCGGCATCCCATATGGTCCCCCCGAGCACAGCCAGGAGTAATTCCTGAGTGCAGAGCCAGGAGTAACCCCTGAGCATAGCCGGGTGTGACCCAAAAAGCAAAAAAAAAAAAAAAAAAACAAAAACAAAAAACTCAACCCTTCTGCAGTAATGTGAAATCAGTCACAGAAGCATATAACTAGAGACATTTATGTGTTCAAACACAGAAGAGAACCGACTGGAATGATAACTATTCCAAGGGAAACTTTATTTGTTGGCACAAAAAGTTGAATTCATTTCCACATCACTTGATCACTTGATCACTTGAATCCCAGTTATTCATCGATTTGCTCAAGCGGGCGCCAGTAACATTTCCATTGGACCCTATCACGTGCCAATGTAGCCCAATGGCATCTGGTTGATTCAGGAATATGAAGAGCCTCAAACCGTTCCTTCAGGGTCTTAACAAGGAAGTCTGACCATCTTGTAGGTGGGCGGCCACGTGATCTTTTGACATCCCGTGGGATCCAGTCAGTAACAGCTCTATCCAGCGGTTGTCTCCAAATCGCATTACATGTCCAGCCCATCTGATTTTCGATGCCTTGGCAAACGAGACAGTGTCCCTGATTCTGGAATAGCGATGGAGGTCAGAACTCCGGATTCCTTCACTCATTTGAGTGAGACGTGATATTCCAAGCATAGCTCTTTCGATGCCTCTCTGGGAGACCCGAATAGCATTCTCATCCTGCTTTCGTAGTGCCCAGGTCTCTGAGGCGTATGTTAATGCAGGGAGAACGGTGGAGTCGAAGAGATGTGCCCAGAGCCGGAGGTCCTTTGTCCTTTTTAGCTATTTCTTCAATGCCTTTGAAGGCATTCCATGCCGCTCTCTTCCTCCTGGCGCAGCTCAGGTTTTAGGTCGCTCATCATGTTGACTTCTCGACCTAGGTACACATAACTGCTGCATTCAGAGATGTTTGTTCCATTGAGAGTGAATGGGGCCTCAGGAACTAGTTCATTTCTCATGAACATAGTTTTCTTCAGATTCAGCTGTAGACCTACCTTTCCACATTCTCGGTTAAAGTCAGCCAGCATTTGTGCCACTTGACTAATGTTTGGTGTTATTAGAACGATGTCATCAGCGAAGCGGAGGTGGTGTAGTTGCCACCATCTATCTTCACTCCCATTCCTTCCCATTCTAATTGTCTCATGATGTTCTCGAGGGTGGCACTGAAGAGTTTTGGTGAGATGGTGTCACCCTGTCGAACCCCTCTTTTGACATCAATGATCACTTCTTTGTAGAATGGTGAGATCCTGGTGGTGAATCCGTAATACAGCTCACAAAGGATCTTGATGTATTGGGTTTGAACACCCTGTTTGACTAGGGCTTCGATGACCGCTTCAGTCTCCACAGAATCAAAGGCTTTCTGTAAATCAATGAATGTGAGACAGAGCGGCATCTTGTACTCCCTACAAACCTCAATGAGCTTGGTTACTGTGTGGATATGGTCGATTGTGCTGAATCCTTTCCGGAAACCTGCTTGCTCGCATGGTTGTCCTTCATCTAGTGTTCTGCTAATCCTGTTCAGGATGACTCGTATAAACAGCTTGTAGATGACAGACAACAGGCAGATGGGGCGATAGTTGCCGATGTCGTGGAATGTCTCCCTTCTTGAACAGTAGAACTGTCCTGCTGGTTTTCCATTGGGAGGGCACCTTGCATTCGGACAGGTAGCGTGTGAAGAGCCGAGCTAGTGACATTTCACATTTCATTTCCACATATCATGAAATATTATGATTATTTTTGTGTTACCACCACTAAAATAGTAAAATCATCCTTAGCACATGGGTCAGACAAAAGAACAGAAATAAAAAAAATATTCTTAGCCATAATAATAGCAATCACTTATGGTGAGCTGTGTTCTAAGGTGCTTATAGAAATTTCTAGATTGGAGACATAATACAGCAGATAAGGTGCTTGCCCTGTATGCAGCTGAACCTAATTCCATCCACAGACTCACATATTTTCACATGTTATGAATGCATATGATTATTTTGAGTTTTGTAGTCACTAAAAGTGCAAATCCTTATCTGGAGTAAGCTCTGAGCACCTCTGGATATGGGAGCCCCCCCACCCTGTTCCCCCAGGAAAAAAAAAAGGAAAATCTAGATGCATATTTTACATGTATTATTTGTTTTTTGTTTTTGTTTGGGGTCACAACTCACGGTGCTCAGGGTTTACTCCCAGTTCTGTGCTCAGTGATCACACCTAGCAGTGTCAGAGGACCGTGCACAGTGCTAGGAATCGAACCCAGACTAGCAGCCTGTACAGCAAATGTTAGCATCTAAAATTATCTTTCTGTTCAAATGGCCAAAAGGCATATGAAAAATGCTCATCATCACTAATCATCAGAGAGATGCAAATCAAAACAACAATGAGATATAACCTCACACCACAGAGAATGACACATATCCAAAAGGATAAAAACAAGTGCTGGCGTGGATGCGGAGGAAAGGAGGCTCTCATCCATTGTTGGTAGGAATGTCGACTGGTACAACCTTTCTGGAAAACAATATGGACATTCCTCCAAAGACTAAAAATTGAGCTCCCTTTTGACCCAGCCATACCACTCCTGGGTATATAACCTGGGAAGCCAAAACACACAGCAGAAACAACATCTGCACTTTTATTTTCATAGCAGCACTATGCACAATAGCCAGAATCTGGAAACAACCAGTATGCCAGAGAACTGATGACTGTATAAAGAAACTGTGGTACATCTACACAATGGAATACTATGCAACTGTTAGGAAAATGATGTCATGAAATTTGTCATGACATCATGATGTCATGAAAATGATGTCATGAAATTTGGCCTATAAATGGATGGACATGGAGAGGATCATGTTGAGTGAAATTAGTCACAAGAAAAGAGAAAGATATAGAATGACTGCATTTATTTGCATGACATAAATATATACACATATTATGACAACAAAACCCAATGTCAGGTGAAACGTGGATCAGGAGGTCTTACCAAAGGTGGAAATTACCACAAACGTGTGGGAGTCAGAGGTTAGGTAAGACAGAGAAGGGAACATGTGCGAATAAATGTCGAAAGGGCTAATACCAACCTAGAAATGAGCATTAAATACAGGCAAAAAAAAATGCACATGATGGCCTCTAAGTGTAGGTAGTGCAACCCACAATGTGTAAGAGAAGGAAAAGAGAGAGAGGGAGAGAGAGAGAGAAAAGAGATAAAGAACCTGCCATTTAGGCAGGCTATGGGAGGCGGAGGAAATTGGGGACATTGGTGGTGGGAAATGGCACTGGTGGAGGGATGGGTGCTGGAACAGTGTGACCGAAACCCCCAAAACATGAACAACGTTGTAATTGTATATCTCACGGTGATATAATAAAATATTAATTTTTAAAAAATAATAAAAAAATAAGATTATCTTTCTGGAGAGAAAAGAGATAAAGAACCTGCCATAGAGGCAGGCTAGGGAGGGGGAGGGAATCAGGGACATTGGGGGTGGGAAATGGGCACTGTTGGAGGAATGGGTGCTGGAACACTGTATGACCGAAACCCAAATATGAGCATTTTTGTAATTGTTTATCGGATAGTGGTATAATAAAAATATATTAAAAAATAATGATAAGATTATTTTTCTGGCCTATGATATTTGGTTTTTTTTATTCTGATGTTTGGAATCTAAGATATAGAGGTGAAATGACAGGTACAGGAGGAAACAAAATTTTACCCCATACCACAAGCAGCTGGCTCCAAATCCGCATGCTCAAAATCTGTGCTGAACTGGGACTAGTATATATAGGGGGGAGAAATAATTCATCTGTGGGGCAGAGCGGAGGGGCAGAGGAGTTGCATTTAATCACCTTCCAAAGAACGCAACAAGACACAGACTATATTAAATAAACTTAAGCAAAGACTGTTTTCCCCACCGTATAGCTTTAAAGCCAATCTGTGGCTTTTGAATCACAGGCTCTGAATGAACACCGGATCTTT